>JAVKPL010013212.1:0-71476 GCA_032173675.1 Gastrolobium villosum | reverse complement strand
ACTTGGAAGGATCGTGGTTAGTTTTTCCACAGTGAGGACATGGGAACCGTTCAGTCTGTTTCTCAAATGGCACACGTTGCTGTTCAGTCTGTTTCTCAAAGGGCACACGTTGCACTGTTTTCTCCATCTTCTCCTTGGATTCAACACGCGATGCATAGCCCACCACGTTCGCTCTTTCTTCTTGATTACGCGCTATGTTACGGTGAGTTTCTTCTTGCGTAACCGTGGCATACACTTTGTTCACAGAAGGCAGGGGCGAGCTATTCAATATTTGTGACCGTAAGTTGCCAAATATGGTTTCGTCCAAACCCATAAGAAATTGGTAGACTCGGTCATGTTCCCTCTCTTCTTCAGTCTCCTTCGCGTATGCACATTTATCTCCACATGCACACGCCTTGCGAGCTTTGCTCCCTTCAAGCTCGTCCCATATTCCTCGCAGCTTTGTGTAGTATTCTCCCACACTGCTGCCAAGTTGTTTTATATTAGCCAAACTCGTTTTGAGCTGGTACTGACGGGAGAAATTTTCCACAGCATACCTTTCTTTTAGGTCGTCCCAAAGATCCTTCACCTCATCAAAGCATTTGATGAATGGTTGGAGCTTTGGGTCAATGGTGTTGTGTATCCAGCCATTGATCATCGAGTTACACATCTCCCAAGCTCGCCATTCTTCTGCGTCTTCCTCGTCTGGTTTCTTCACGACTCCGGTTATGAATCCCAACTTATTTTTGGCCTTAAGTGCGTTTTTCATGAGCTTAGCCCAATTTTCGTAGTTGGCCTCTCCGCGCAGCAATACAATTGTAAGCAAAATGCCTGGGCTATCTGAGTTTGCCAGGTGATACGGGGATGCCGGGTCCGACGGCTTCAACTTGCTGGCTCCTTCTCTGGCCATACTCGTAGGGCTAGCTTTCACACTTGTCTACACAAACTTTGCGGAAAGCGTGGTTTATCAGGAATGCTCTGATACCAAAATAAACTTGGTATTTTGATTGTGTTACTATTATATTCAAAAGAAGTCTTTAAATAGGCAAACCAATACAAAGGCTACGTACTGGAAAGAGGAGCAAAACAAACTCTTACAAACAGAATCTCTAAGATCCTAACAATCTCCAATATCTAAACTCCTAATTACAAACAGAATCTCTAAGATCCTAACAATCTCCAATATCTAAACTCCTAAACAAATATTATCTATAGTTACAAACAGAATCTCTAAGATCCTAACAATCTCCAATATCTAAACAATCTAATATCTAAACCAATTAACAATCTCCAATACCCATAAAGAAAGAAAAAATCCCCCCCTGTGCCTCGGGAAACCGCTGAAATAATCTTCTCGTAGACATCTTTCTGCTCATCAGTTAGGGAATGTAATAATCTCTTATGTTCTTCTATAAAAAATAACCTGTCATACGATAACTCATCAAGCACCAATCTATTTTGTATATCCAGCAATGATTCCATCATTTTGCGAGACATTGATGGGTAATCTGATAGAGATCTACCATTGCTCTGCAGTACTTTGTCTATTTCAACAAGTGCAGAATTTATTATACAATCTTCTGGAAGAGATGCATCTAAACAAAGAATAAAACAGAATACGAAGAAATTGAATTATTAACAAAAGAAAAAATTTAAAAAAAAATATTAACTTCAAGATGCGTTAGAATATATATGAAATTCAAAATGACTTATTCTATTATCAGAGTTTTTATAATGAATTAAAAAAAGAGGAGGTTAATATTTTTGAATTTAAGAAAGTATAATTAATTTTTAAAATGAGAAATAAAACTCTCTCACCATTGAGATCCGAGAAACAACAATGATATACTGTAAGGAGCCTAAAAAAATGTTAAATTTTTTTATAATAAATTTAATTCAATATGAAGTAACAGATTTAAACAGTAACATCAATAATAAAAAATAATGTTTTCTTTACAAAGGTTACACTATTTTTAAGATTAACATTTATTTCAACTTAAAGTAACAACTTATTTTCAGTATCAACAATAATAACTGAAAATGTTTTAAATTTTTTATAAAAAAGAAAGGTGAAATAATTTATAAAATTTTAATTTTTTTGAACTCAAAGCAAACAGATAATAATGTTGGACTTTATATTTACAGTAATATGAAAGTATATGTCATTCTTGAAGTAATCAACATGAAAAACATATCTAACATATTGAAATTGTCGACATATGTCTTGTTGCAGTAAAACACTGGTCTTTAGAAATAATGCATGAAAATTGTTATAAGCACATACCTGAACATCCGATATTTTTCCTAATATAAGATATCGTCAGAGAGGAATTATCGTCATTGAATTGCTAAATAAAAGAAGAGCAAACAGATTACGAAGATAAGTAGCTGACCCCCATGAACTTGCCTCTTTAATAGCATCGATATACTCTCTGTCATCATCCAAAAGACCCAGAAAATAGCATGCATCCTTAAACGAAGGAAAAAGCAAACCATTAATTGTTCTCAAATCATAATAGCTCGTGCAACCTTTTCTGAAAAGTAAGAAGCATCCGAAGATATGAATCTTCTCCATTATTAGTTGAGAAACGATTTATTCTACCGATTGAAAATCCTTTTTTTCTAGGGTGCCGTTCTTGGGTATCTTCTTTATAAACAAAATGGGTTGGATACTCAGCATAAGTTAGATGCCTTACTTCTGGATTTTTTTGTTTGCTTCCATCCAAGCCTCAAAAATCGACCTCCTGGACTCAGCTCTTGTCTTCACATCAGATATTGATGCATTATCCCGGAAAACAACATTCTTTGCATTAGGTAAGTGAAATGACAATCTCTTAACAGGAGGATATCTAAAATGAATATCAAAGCCAAAAATTCTCCAAGCAGCCTCGCATGCAGACACATACCTATAATAAAAGAAGAAATTTATTCCAAAGAAAGGAAAAAAAAATCGTAATTCAGTTCAAATAAGCGAAAAAAATCACACATTCATATATTTGAAATTCAGTACCTGCAATCACAAAACATTTGAATTTCATCGTTTTTTCGAGATGCGTCAAGAGTTGGATCTGAATATTTTATAGCAACTGTCACGCGATCATTTCCTTTATAGATGTATTTAAAAAGATATTTAATAGCACTGCTCTGACAGGTGTATTCAACATTTATATGAGCTTGAAATTTTAAAAAAAGGTTTGCATTGTAAGGCACAACAGAACGATTATCTAGCTCCACACCGTTCCTAATAACAAAGCTCCCATTATTTCTTCTTTTACAATGAGGGAATCCATCATCGTCAATAATTGTACGGGAGCTGAATTTTTTGGGAAATTTCTTTGAACACTTTCCCTCTTCCATGCAAGGATACTTGTAATTATTAGGACCAAATGGACAGTGCATCATATAACTTGTTACAGCTGCAATAATGAAGGATCAGAATCTTTATCAGGAATCTCCGCAGAAATCAATTTGTCAATATCGAGAGCACTTTTTGGCTTGTTAGAGGAATGCAAGAATAGTAGAATATGAGCATGAGGCAACCCACATTTTTGAAACTCAATTGTACAAACATATGTTAATTTCAAGCAAAACAAACGACAATAATTTGTATTAAAAAACGTAAAAAAATAAATAACATACGTACATGCAAAATTAGGAAATATAAAGATATGGTTTTGATTTTAATAAAAAATGCAAAAAAGTTATTCCAAAATAATAACAAATAAAAAAAATACGTACATGCATTAATTTTGCCAAGAATATATTCGTTTCTTAAATCCTGTAACAACTGGTCCAATTTGAACTTGAATACTCTGCAAAGAATATCTGGACGATCTTCAGCGTTCAGCGTTCTAGCCTTAAGAAACCGTGAAATTTCTAGCCACTTAGGATTGCAGGTAATTGTTATGAAAAGATGAGGGAGGATATCCAGCCCAACGAAAAATTGCAAATGCATCCTTACAATTTTCTGCCATATATCTTGGGCCGTCCGTGAAAGAAAAAGGTATAATAATACGTCTGCCTATTTTGACCGCTGTATCTTCTCCTCTGTCAAACACGTGTACTACATTTTCGTACAAATCAGCTCTGAGATTAGCCTGATTGTAACAAATGAAATTAAGACGTTCTTGCTCAATCATTGTATAAGCATCAACCAAGAACTGTGGAAAAGTTTTCTAGATTGATGGAGAACTAGGGATTCTCCTAATCTGATCTGAAGTCTAAATGCAAAGAATTCTCTAATGCTGATAGTTGATCTTGGGTTTGCCCTACCAGTAGAAATTGAATTATGATGGACATCATCGCGATAACCATCTTCACCGTAAGGAAATAACAAAGGATACTGCAAACCCAAATATAATGGATGTTTAACATCAATGCGCTTTAAAACTCCATCCCGTGTCTCAATAATGATGTCCCTATCACCCATCGCGGTGTCTATATCTCCAACAATTAAAACAGCTACTTCAGATGAGGAAGGAAGATTATAAAGTCTTCCATTATTGCCACGCTTTCGAATAAGCCTCAATCTCACGCCTTTGAGTTGATCTTCTTTATAACGGTCTCTAGCATAGCGAAAAGATTGGACAATACTGTTGTGTTTATTTAACATCTCCTTCAATGATAGGACAATGCTTTGATCGAGCAAATCTTCGTTATTGTTTGATCTGTAAATTGTATTAAACAATTAAATAATAGACATTAGCTTAAATTCAAGAATTATAATATGATTCATAAATGAATATTTAAAAAATTACATCAACTTATATACCTTAGGAATCCCAATCTGTTTTCAACTTCATTTTCAGTATCATATAAATAAAGTTGAGCAAATTTTGGAGTATGAAAATCAAGGGGAAGGAGGCTGCCCATTGCAAGATAAACTTATCCTCCAATTCTAAAATAGTAAGGACCTGAACCATCATTTACTAACCCATCAACTTTTCCCCCAAAGGATGTGAAGGAGAAAAGCATGTTATACAGACGGATATTTTGTAAAAAATGAAGGCTCCTTATACTTGAATTATCATGCAGTTCAAGCAACATTTCAGGAGTTTTTTTAACAAAGGAAGTTTAACTTTTCCATTGGCGCAGCACATGCTAAACTCAGGAATGGTAGCCTTACGATCTTTCTTAATTCTCTCTTCGTACCACATTTGTGCTCCACAATGTTTACAAACATAAGTGGGATCACCCACATCCCAATAATCTAAACAAATGCATTAATGCAGAAAATATGTTACAAAGAATATCATAATTGGAAAATTAAATTTAAAAAATGAAAACAAATCACCTGAAATTAATCGTGGACAATAATCAGTTGGAGAAGAGATTTCCATCATTATATAAAAAAAATTAAAAAATATGAGAACAAGAATCATCCTTATAAAACATTTATTTACTATATATATATATAAAACTGAATATAAAAAAATTTTAATTTTGTATCACCATACTGTGATATAGAGTTCTCTGCACATATGGGAGCCCCATCAGTTGAACGCATTGATTCATCATTCGTCATATCAATTCCTATAACAACAATTATATCAGAATAGTGATAATAATTCTTGTATTGTAAAAATACAAATGTTATATAAAAAATTTAAAATAATAATATACTACAAAGATGTTTTTACAGACGTTGATAACTTACTGGTTAAATCACTCATTTTACTGATATTTAGGGATTTGACAAATTGCTCACAATTTTTCTTCCGATCCATTATGCTTTTGCGTCTCTGCCTAGCATTTTTGCTGTCTATAAAATTGATAAAAAATAAAGAATATTGTAAATATATTGTATTATGAAAATACTACCATATATTCAATGAAGCATAATATGTTATGAAATAGTATTAAAACAACATTTGATTTAATAACATCATTACCTTGACTTGGACATGAACCACTAACTTCATGCTCAAATGTTTGTGTAACCGTTGATTTTGCTTGCGTATGTAGAAATTCATACAATCTATTCAGAATAACAAATAAAATATTAAAGTTCCTTTATTAATTCCCAAATTAAATAACGTTTTATTAATAGAAAATTTTCGTTACAAAGAATAAACCTTACCCCCTATCATTGCTGATACCATTGGACCTTGATGTGCTGTTTGTATTTTGCAAAGGAGTTGCTTCTCTTCTGCGTCGACATTTGCAATTTGGAAGAAAGTTTTGTATCAACGCTGGAGCACAAAGAAAGAGGATGCTTAAGAATCAATATGATGTTTCTCCTATAGCATCTTTGCTCTCCTATCAATCTCAACGTGAAATGCAACTACTGAGAAGCCTGATTATTTGCCAAAAAACTCTGCACTTCATCAACATAATGCTCCCACAATGTGCATTCAAGTTTGTGACCTCTTTTTTTTCGCAGAGGTTTTTTAAAAAATATACACATATGAATCATACGTTTAAATTTTTTAAAACAAATTTTTAAAACATACGTTTAAAACAAATTTTTAAAACATACGTTTTAAAACATACGTCTAGATATCAGTTTAAAACATACGTTTAGAGGTTTTTGAATAATCTATAGCCATAATTAATTAAACATTACTTTTAACTCTTACAATGTTATCTGATACATTATGAATCTTTATTTTTTTGAAAAAAATATTTGTTAATGCATAAAATTTTGTATTTTGTTTATTTTTTGAATCAAAATTAATCAAATTTATATAAAAATTCAGACACTGAAGTGGTATAAAAATAAATATTAGATTTTTTGTTTATTTTAAATAGCCAAAAAATCAGTATTATTAATAGCATTTAGAAAAGAAAAAAAAGCAATTATTTAATGGAATAAGCATATTCATCATTTGTTGGGAAACCAACTTTTTGAAAAAAATATCATATTTAACGCTCTTTAAAAAAATTGGATTTAATTTTGTTGGTAACAGAACTTTAATGAGTGGTATAAAAATAAATCTTTTATTTTTTGTTTAATTTAAACAGCTAAAAATTCAGTATTATTAATACCATTTTGAAAAGAAAAAAAAGTGATTACTTAATGAAATAAGCATATTCATCATTTGTTGGGAAAACAATTTTTTGAAAAAAATAACATATCCAACTCTGATTGTTTAATTTATTCCAATAAATCGATATTTGAATTGAAAAAAAATGTATTTGTTTTTGTTGGTAACAGAAGTTTAATGGTATAATTAATATTTTTAATTTGATTATATGATTTTGTTATTTAATTTATTTATTATGCAGAACCTTAAATATATATATGAGGTGTATAAAATCATTAGTTGAATTTAAATTCAAAACATAATGCTCCCACAATGTGCATTCAAGTTTGTGACCTCTTTTTTTTTCGCAGAGGTTTTTAAAAAAATATACACATATGAATCATACGTTTAAAATTTTTAAAACAAATTTTTAAAACATACGTTTAAAATAAACTTTTAAAACATACGTCTAGATATCAGTTTAAAACATACGTTTAGAGGTTTTTGAATATACTATAGCCATAATAAATTAAACATTACTTTCAACTGTTACAATGTTATCTGATACATTATGAATCTTTATTTTTTGAAAAAAATATTTGTTAATGCATAAAATTTTGTATTTTGTTTATTTTTTAAATCAAAATTATTCAAATTTATATAAAAATTCAGACACTGAAGTGGTATAAAAATAAATATTAGATTTTTTGTTTATTTTAAATAGCCAAAAAAGCAGTATTATTAATAGCATTTAGAAAAGAAAAAAAAAGCAATTATTTAATGGAATAAGCATATTCATCATTTGTTGGGAAACCAACTTTTTGAAAAAAATACCATATTTAACGCTCTTTAAAAAAATTGGATTTAATTTTTTTGGTAACAGAACTTTAATAAGTGGTATAAAAATAAATTTTAAATTTTTTGTTTAATTTAAGCAGCTAAAATTCAATATTATTAATACCATTTTTTTTTTTAAAAAAGTGATTACTTAATGAAATAAGCATATTCATCATTTGTTAGGAAACCGATTTTTTGAAAAAAATACCATATCCAACGCTGATTGTTTAATTTATTCCAATAAATCGATATTTGATTTGAAAAAAAAATGTATTTTTTTTGTTGGTAACAGAAGTTTAATGGTATAATTAATATTTTTAATTTGATTATATAATTTTGTTATTTAATTTATTTATTATACATAACCTTAAATATATACATGAGGTGTATAAAATCATTAGTTGAATTTAAATTCAAAACATAATGATCCCACAATGTGCATTCAAATTTGTGACCTCTTTTTTTTCGCAGAGGTTTTTTAAAAAATATACACATATGAATCACTGTTAAGAATGGGAAACAGAAGAGGAAGGTTGGGCTTCCTTATTGGGCTAACGATTACATAATGTAATCGACCCATTATTAATTGTTGGTTTTACTTAGTTAATGGCCCATTAGTGAGTAGGTGTAATTGTGAGTAGCTTACGTGTGAGTGTAAGGGTCAGGGATACGTGTCAATGATCGGTATCCATTCTGTTACAAAGTGGTTAGGGTGTTTTTGATAAAAGGGACTCTTGTATCTTCCGGAAGGCATTCAATGAAAATAAGTATTCAATATCTTTTTCTTCTCTGTTCTTTCTGTTCTTGATCTGTGCAGGTTTCCTTGAGATATCACAATAGGATCCACTATCTTATCATTGGTGCTTTCATCTCTTTGAGCTCATCACGATCCCTTCGATTTCATCATGCGTGTGCAAGATCTGGCTGATGAATTTGTTGTTTTTCAAGCTCGCATCTATCGGAGTTTGGAGGACATGCAAGCTAGGGTTGAGCAACGTTTTAATGAACATCAAAATCAGTTCATTACGATCAATGCTCAGCTTCAGGAAATACATGCGGCAGTGGTGGGTTCCGCTACTCATACACATGGTGTTCATGTTACTGGGAATCAGGATTCTGGTGGTACTTCACACCAGCGTTTTGGGTCGGATGATCCTCGTTCTCTCATGAAATCCATCAGAATGGAATTACCGATTTTCAGTGGCACAGATCCAAATGGATGGATATTTCGCACTGAGTTGTATTTCGGTCTACAACAAGTTCATGAACCTCTGAAGGTTCGGTTAGCTGGTATGCGTATGGAGGGTTTAGCAGGACCATGGTTCCAGTGGCTGTTTAATGGGGGATCTGTTCAGTCATGGGAGCAGCTTAAGTTGGCCATTCGCAAACGATTTGGGGGAACGGCTTATACGGATCTCAGAGGTGTTCTGTCCAAATTGACTCAGGATGGGAGTCTTAATGATTACATACGCAATTTTGAAGCATTAATAAATCAGGTTACGGAATTTTCTGATAAAGTTCTTATGAGTTTTTTTGTTTCTGGCTTACTACCTGATTTACGAAGAGCTATTCAGCTTCACTCTTCTTCTTCTTTACATCAGGCCATGCAATTGGCCATTACTTATGATGCTCATTTTTTAGAATTGCGTTCTTCTTTTACTTCTTCTGGCAGCAAGAAGTCTTTCACTAAGAGTGCTTACACGGTGGAACAACCGAAATCACTCCCTGCTATCCTACCCAGTCAGAAGACTGATTTTCCTGCCTTACCATCTAATGTACCTTTCAAGAGGTTGAGCAGTGATGAGTTAGCCAAGAAAAGGGAGTTGGGTCTTTGTTATACGTGTGATGAAAAATGGAACTCTCGTCATAAATGTAAGTCCAACTTGTTCTTAATGGTGGGAGAACTGGAGGATTTTCATGAAGAACCTGATGAGCAGATCGTTTGGCAGCCTGAAGTTGCACAGGAGGTTACTCATGAGGCTGCTCTGCATTCTTTGAAGGGGGACAAAAATCCTAGAGCTCTACAATTTCGTATTCGATTCAGAGGGGAATTAATTACTCTCCTTGTGGACTCAGGTAGTTCTCATAACTTTGTCCAGAAGCAATTGGTTGATACTGTTGGGTTAGCTTCTGTAAAAGTTCCCAGGATGCGGGTTTTTTTGGGTAATGGAGATTTCCTTATATGTGATAGAAAGTGTTTGAATGTGCCTTTGAAGATTCAGGGGTATAATTTTTTTGTGGATTTATGGGTGATTGAGCTGGTTACTTTTGGAGTCATTTTGGGCATTTCCTGGTTGAGCCATTTAGGCAGAGTCATCCATGACTATGCTGAATTGACCATGGAATTTATGTCCACTACTGGTCGAGTGGTTTTGCAAGGGGAAGCAATTGAGGGAGTTCCAGAATCGGTGGTTCATCAGTGTTTGTTGTTGCAAGGAACTGATCAGCCAGGTGTGGGTGTTGTGTTACCTGAACTGTTGGAATTAAAACAGAAAATTCCTGTTAAGGTGTGGAATATTTTGGTGAAGTTCCAGTCTGTTTTCCAGTTACCTCAAGGCTTACCACCTGCAAGGAGTTGTGATCATGCCATTCATTTGGTAGAGGGAGCACAACCAGTCAATGTTCGGCCTTACCGATATGCTCATCATAAAAAGGTGAGATAGAAAAACAGGTATCTGAGTTGCTAGCTTCAGGTTTGATTAAAGAAAGCAGAAGCCCTTTTTCATCTCCTGTTCTGCTTGTTAAAAAACATGACAACTCCTGGAGAATGTGCATTGACTATAGGGCATTGAATCATATTACAGTCAAGGATCGTTTTCCTATTCCTACCATAGATGAGTTATTGGATGAGTTGAAAGGAGCTCATGTGTTCACCAAGTTAGACTTGAGAAGTGGGTATCATCAGATTTTGTTGTTTCCTAAGGACACTCCCAAAACGGCTTTTCGAACTTATGAAGGACATTATGAGTTCTTGGTTATGCCGTTTGGTTTAACAAATGCACCTTCGACTTTCCAGGCAGCCATGAATCACATGTTCCGGCCTTACCTCCGCAAGTTTATCATCGTGTTCTTTGATGATATTCTAATATATAGTGCTTCCCTGGATGATCATTATACTCATCTGATTCAGAACTTGACTTGTTTGCAGGATAATCTCTTTATGGTTAAGCTTAGCAAATGTGGTTTTGCATTACCTGAAGTGGATTACTTAGGCCATCTGGTTTCGGGTATGGGGATGCAAGCTGATCCCAATAAAATTGCAGCAATGCAGCAGTGGCCACAGCCCAAATCCATCAAGCAGTTGAGAGGGTTCATTGGCCTTACTGGTTATTATAGGAGATTCATCAGACACTATGCAGCCTTGTCTTCTCCATTAACTGATATGTTGAAGAAAGATTCATTTTCTTGGTCAGATGCAGCTACCAAAGCTTTTGAAGACCTGAAGGCTGCCATGTCAAATACTCCTGTACTCACACTTCCAGATTTTTCCTTGCCTTTTGTAGTGGAAACTGATGCTTCATCTATGGGCATAGGAGCTGTTCTTCATCAGCAGAACCACCCTATTGCTTATTTTAGTAAAAAACTTGGTCCTCGAATGCGTGTAGCTTCAACATATGTTAGGGAATTGTATGCCTTAACGGAAGCGGTGAAAAAGTGGAGGCACTACTTGCTTGGTTCTAAGTTCATTATTAGAACGGATCATAGAAGTTTAAAGGAGTTATTAACTCAAACTGTGCAAACGGTTGAACAACAGAAGTATGCTTGTAAATTGATGGGCTATGACTTCACTATTGAGTACAAGCCAGGTGCTGCTAATGTGGCTGTTGATTCCTTATCAAGATGTTTCGAGGAAGAACAAGCAGGTTCGAGTTTAGCTTTACTGTCTGAAGCTACCTTCCCTCTAATTGATCAGATCCGAGCTGAAAATTCAACTGATCCTGAGTTGGTGGCTGTTCGGTTGAATTTGCAACAGAACACAACAGCTGGTTCTGATTTTTCTGATAGGAATGGCATCTTGTATCATAGGAATCGTTATTTCCTTGGGACTACTTCGGCCTTAAAGGAAGGAATTTTGCAGGAGGCTCATTCCACTCTTGTAGGGGGTCATGCTGGAATTTCTAGGACTTTTCTCATGTTGTCGGCTTCCTTTTATTGGAAGGTAATGAGAAAAGATGTTCAGGAGTTTGTTTAGAGGTGTTCTATTTGTCAAATGATTAAGAACACTATTTCACCTCCTATGGGACTGCTGCAACCCTTACCCATTCCTGAAGGTGTTTTTGAGGATTTAAGCATGGATTTCATAACAGGGTTGCCATTATCTAAAGGCTTCAATGTTATTTTTGTGGTGGTGGATCGATTGACCAAGTTTGCTCACTTTGGGGCCTTATCCAATCCATACTCGGCTGCAAAAGTGGCCTCTTTATTTTGTGATTTGGTGGTCAAGTTGCATGGATTTCCAAAGACTATAGTTTCGGACAGGGACTCTATTTTCTTAAGTCATTTTTGGAATCATTTTTTCAAATGTAGTGGGACTACCTTGAGGACTAGCACAGCATACCATCCTCAATCAGATGGGCAAACTGAGGTAACTAATAGTTACTTGGAGCAGTATCTTCGAGCATTTTTCCATGATGAAAACCATAAATGGGCTTTTTATTTGGGTTGGGCAGAGTATCACTATAATACTGCTGCACATTCTTTTATTGGAATGACTCCCTTCCAAGCTCTTTATGGTAAAGCTCCTTCCATGATTCCTTCTTATATCAAAGGCTCTATTATAGTGGTGGCTGTTGATTTCACACTTAGCCACCGTGAAGAATTGTTAAGAAAACTCAAGGATCATTTACAAAGTGCTCAGAATAGGATGAACAGTCAATCTGATAAACACTGAAGGGATGTTGCTTTCTCTGTTGGTGATATGGTGCTTGTGAATTTGCAACCATATAGGCAAATCTCAGTAGCCAAGAGGAAGTGTCCAAAACTTTCTAAAAGATATTTTGGTCCTTTTCCGATTGTTAGGGTGCTGAGTCCGGTAGCTTATCAAGTCGGGCTACCTGAAGGTTGTCATATCCATCCTTCTTTTCATATTTCGGTGCTCAAATTATTCAAGGGTACTGTGGCTGCCACAACTTTGTCTTTGCCGGATCTTAGTAAAGAGAATCATCCGGTTCAGGTTCCTTTAGCAGCTGTGATGTCTCGGACTGTTCAGGATGATCATGGCTTCCGTAAACAATGGCTGATTCAGTGGACTCATTCTCTTCCGGAAGATGCTACTTGGGAGAATGAAGAAGATCTTACTATGTTTTATCCAGATTTTTCTGTTCCTGAAGTGAACCTTGAGGACAAGGTTCTCATTGAAGGTAGGGGCAATGTTATGAATGGGAAAAAGAAGAGGAAGGTTGGGCTTCTTTATTGGGCTAACGATTACATAATGTAATCGGCCCATTATTAATTGTTGGTTTTACTTAGTTAATGGCCCATTAATGAGTGGGTGTAATTGTGAGTAGCTTACGTGTGAGTGTGAGGGTCAGGGATATGTGTCAATGATCGGTATCCATTCTGTTACAAAGTGGTTAGGGTGTTGTTGATAAAAGGGACTCTTGTATCTTCCAGAAGGCATTCAATGAAAAGAAATATTCAGTATCTTTTTCTTCTCTGTTATTTCTGTTCTTGATCTATGCAGGTTTCCTTGAGATATCACAATAGGATCCGCTATCTTATCAATCACACGTTTAAAATTTTTAAAACATACGTTTAAAACAAATTTTTAAAACATACGTTTTAAAACATACGTCTAGATATCAGTTTAAAACATACATCTAGATATTAGTTCAAAACATACATTTAGAGGTTTTTGAATAATCTATAGCCATAATTAATTAAACATTACTTTCAACTGTTATAATGTTATCTGATACATTATGAATCTTTATTTTTTGAAAAAAATATTTGTTAATGCATAAAATTTCGTATTTTGTTTATTTTTTGAATCAAAATTAATCAAATTTATATAAAAATTCAGACACTGAAGTACTGAAGTGGTATAAAAATAAATATTAGATTTTTTGTTTATTTTAAATAGCCAAAAAATCAGTATTATTAATAGCATTTAGAAAAGAAAAAAAAACAATTATTTAATGGAATAAGCATATTCATCATTTGTTGGGAAACCAACTTTTTGAAAAAAAATACCATATTTAATGCTCTTTGGAAAAAATTGGATTTAATTTTGTTGGTAACAGAACTTTAATGAGTAGTATAAAAATAAATCTTTTATTTTTTGTTTAATTTAAGCAGCTAAAAATTCAGTATTATTAATACCATTTAAAAAAAAAGTGTTAGTTAATGAAATAAGCATATTCATCATTTGTTGGGAAACCAATTTTTTGAAAAAAATACCATATCCAACGCTGATTGTATAATTTATTCCAATAAATCGATATTTAAATTGAAAAAAAAAATGTATTTGTTTTTGTTGGTAACAGAAGTTTAATGGTATAATTAATATTTTTAATTTGGTTATATAATTCTGTTATTTAATTTATTTATTATACAAAACCTTAAATATATACATGAGGTGTATAAAATCATTAGTTGAATTTAAATTCAAAAATGTATTTATACAATATTACAATGAGGAGTGCTTTTCTACAATAAAAGGTCATATAACGATAAGTCACAAATGCAGCGTTCATGAAGTTTCATTTGTTGTGAAAACTCATGAGTAATTATGGTGAATTTCCAAACACACGTAATAAAATATATTAATATGCATACGGAAATTGTTATCAGAGAAATATTAGCCAAAAAAAATAGGATTAAACAATTCAAGATATTTCATCCTATATAAGATGTTCAACAAAATATGAAAGGCATACTTCAAAATTAAATCGTCCAAGATGAAAAAAAACCAAATAGCCAAATAAATTAAAAGACAAAACATAACAATGATAATAACACCAGCAAAGTCTAAAGCCAAATACAAAAGACTTGTTCGAAAATAATCTGTCCAAAAATGAAATTTTCCCCTTTCGAAAAATGACTTCATTCATCTGCCAAGTTGTCTTCATTCGCTGCATCAAAACTTACACAATAACAAAAAAAATGGTAATATATCAGTAAAGTGTATTACAAAAATTATTATACAGTGATTGGCATGAGTACTAACAATTTATCCAATTTAATTTTTTTAATTGTATGGACAACAGAGCGTTCACCAATCTCGTCTATAAATTCATTAGAATTGACAGATGGTGTCATCATAGACAAAGAATCATTAACAGGATCTGCACTTTCACATGTCTGACTCGCAACATCCTGACGGAAAAAATATATATTACGGGATGATGAAAATCAAGATTGATAAGAATGCATAAGAATATTTAAAGTTAATTTATTTTAACTTACCGCAGCTCTTCCATTTTAGCAGCAACAATGTCATTGTCGAAAGCTTGATCAAACAAAGTTTCATCCTGTGATTGTTTGGTAGAAGAAAAGGAAGATATAAAAGAAAAATGTATGCAAGACAACTATATGAAACAAGCGACAAACACAAAACAAAAAAAAAGTAAATTTAATTTTGTGGCAGACTTAATGAAGGAAGACATAATAGTGTCGTCGGTGCAAACTTTAGAAACTTGATATTTAGGCTCACTGTATGAGTCAAAATTGTTTTTTCTAACATTAATCTTGAACAACATGGACTTGTCAATAAGAACATCAAATTCTTTTGGATAATGTTCCAAATCAGCACCCTAGAAAAAATGAAAAAAAAAGAATAAGATTCCAAGTCCTAATGGCCCTAACCTTAATCCTCCAATCATCCTTAGAGGAATTTAGATCTTTTATAAAATCGTATTTTGAAAACATGACTAAAGCAGCAAGTAGAAGAAGGGAATAACAGCGAATGGGAAGATGAAGAAAAAAAAATGCAAGATGCTGAAGAAGATGAATGATTTGACCAGCGAAAAATGGAGGGTTTATATAAAAAATGATAACAATGGGGATAGTAGGCCTCTGGTTTAGGTGGGATTTAAAAAATGATAACAATGGGACATTCAAAACATTGAATAATTACTTTCAGTTTACAATGGGGTACAACAGTAGTAATTATTACGTTCATCAATTACCAATGAAAGAATTAGGTGGGATTTAAATTGGATGTCTGCCACTAATATATTTGCGGACTTACATAATATTTTTTTTTTTATTTATTTATTTAATTACCGAAATTCAAATTTCAAATGCCTACCAAAACAGGAAACTTTTTAAATTTTTGTAGGTGTGAACACAAACCTCAGATTCAAGGAGAATGCGACACATCATAGATAGATTTTTTTTTCAAATTTAAAAAGGAATTTTTGAATTTTAAAAGAAACACTTTAAATTCAAAATTTGAAATCATTTCAAAATTTGAATTTTAAATCAGCTGATCAATTCCAAAAAGCAATTAATACGGCTGAGTAATTCCAATGTGGGACATTTAATGAATTGTCTGCCACCACAATTGTTTTAATCTTTTTGAATTAAAAAAGTGATTTTCAATTTTTAAAAGAAAAAATTTTTTCCAATCTACCAAAAAAATGAAAAAAAAAATTTGGTGAAAAAAAAATCGAATATGGGAGTGACACATCAGTTGAACTCTCCTTTATATATATAGATTGTTTTTTTTTTCGAATTTAAAAAGGAATTTTCGATTTTTAAAAGAAATAGTTTAAATTCAAAATTTGAAATCATTTCAAAATCCGAATATTAAGTCAGCTTATCTATTCCAAAAAGCAATTAATACGGCTGAGTAATTCCAATGTGGGACATTTAATGACTTGTCTGCCACCACAATTGTTTAATTTTTTCGAGTTTAAAAAGTGATTTTCGATTTTTATAAGAAAAAACTTTTTCCAATTTACCAAAAAAATGAAACTTTTTTTTTTTGGTGAAAAAAAATCGAAACAGGGTGTGACACATCAACTGAACTCTCCTATATATATATATATAGATTGTTTTTTTTTACCGAATTTAAAAAGGAATTTTCAATTTTTAAAAGAAATACTTTAAATTCAAAATTTGAAATCACTTCAAAATTTGAATTTTAAATCAACTGATCAATTCCAAAAAGCAATTAATACAGCTGAGTAATTCTAATGTAGGACATTTAAGGACTTGTCTGCCACCACAATTGTTTTAATTTTTTCGAAGTAAAAAAGTGATTTTCGATTTTTAAAAGAAAAAACTTTTTCCATTTTACCAAAAAAATGAAACTTTTTTTTTGGTGAAAAAAAAAATCGAAAGAGGGAGTGACACATCAACTGAACTATCCTTTATATATGTAGATTGTTTTTTTTTTTTCCGAATAAAGTGGAATTTTCAATTTTTTAAAAAAATACTTTAAATTCCCTTAAATTTCGAATTTTAAATCAGCTCATTAATTCCAAAAAGCAATTAATACGGCTATTATTTCCAATGTGGGACATTTAATGACTTTTCTGCCACCACAATTGTTTTAATTTTTCAAATTAAAAAAGTGATTTTCGATTTTTAAAAGAAAAAACTTTTTCCAATTTACCAAAAAAATGAAACATTTTTTTTGGTGAAAAATAAAATGAAACAGGGAATGACACGTCAACTGAACTCTCCTTTATATATAGATTGTTTTTTTTCCAATTTAAAAAGATATTTTCTGTAACAGCCCGTTGTACACCGGTATTGTTAACATTGATTATGATATTAAGCGCAGTTACAATTACAGTAATTGGGTTAATTAAATTACGGACAACTTTTTTCTTTTATCATATTCCTTTTTACAACAATAACTTTTTCCGTAATCCATTAAAACAACACTATAATTGTAAATGCAATTTGCGGAAGCATACATGTTACCAACATCATTAATCCTTCTTTTATTCAATTCATTTAAACTCACCATCTTACTCTCACATTTTACCAAGTTGTAGTCCTTTACGTTGTCTACGCGTGGTTTCAAACCACGTACCATTTGGAGTTCTACCCATCAAGTTAAGCCCCTTTCTTTTAGTCTAGAAAAACCTGAATTTTCGAAAATTACACTGTGGTAATCGATTACCAGTGGGTGGTAATCGATTACCACCTGTCAAAAATGAGGCAGTAGCTAAATTTCTCAATCCTCTGTTCTGGTAATCGATTACCAACTTTGGGTAATCGATTACCAAAGGCCAGTAATCGATTACCAGTGAAGACAGTGGCCAATTTTTCGTCCCCTGTTGCATGTTAATCGATTACCATGCTTTGGGTAATCGATTACTATGCAGCAAAATGACAGATTACAGCATTTTAAGCCCCAAAAAGGTTGTGTAATCCATCCCTAACCCCTTGGTACTCCACACAACACATAATCATGTCCTAATGTAGGCTCTAGGCCCTTCCATCATGCATTTTCCTTAGATTAAACATCATTTATAAAGTCCTCAAAGTAATGGCCATTTACATACAAATATGGACCATTTTTACAACATGAATACCAAGACTTTAAGGGCAATGAATGTGGCAATGGACAAGTCCCATGCTCACCCAAAATATACAGTTATCCATGTCATGAGTAATAGACAATAAACAAGACTTAGAATACAATCATGAACACTACAGAAAGCATGGCAATAACATCATGCAATATGCTCATGACCTAAGTCTCAAAATGCTAATGTCATGCTATGTGCAATCCATAATCCTCCTCCAAAATATCATGCAATCCCAATGCACCGCATGCCAATCCAATGTCCGCTATACGGGCTTCTTGCCCGAAGCTCCTCCCGGCTCATAGTGACCTGAAATGTGGTCCCCCAAACACGGGGTGAGATATACGGGTATATCTCAGTAAACCAATGGAGCTAGAGGCTCTCTCCACTCCATGGCTCACTAAAATGTATAAATATGACATAATGTAATATGCAAGCAATACAATATCACCATCCAACTGGAGACAACCCAAGAACATCCACACATGGATTCATGTTCAAGGACTCCATCATATGACTCCCGAGACAATCCTAGAGCTTCTCCCATGGTTGAGAAAACTCCATGGCCAACCCAACCGGAACTCCTCAAGAGACCTATCCGGCGGATGTCCCACGTTTGGCTCATCCTGGAGTCGCTCCCAGAGTCGACCCCATGGCAGTCCAACTGGCACTCCGTCACGAAATGATCCAGCGGATGTCCAAACCCAACACACGTCAACTGGCCAGTGACCAAACAATTTTCACAAAATACAAGCAATATGCATACAAGCACACAATCACACCATGTCATAACCACATAATCCAACCACAACCTTCCTCTAGGTGTGGTGGAGCACACTAGGGATTAAACCCAAGTTCCAAGAGTTTACCTCAATACGAGCAAATCCGTTCCAAACGTATGCTCCAATTCAACTTTTCACAACCACGTCCGTGTGAGGCACCCTACAACAATCATCAAATCCAAATTACACCAAAACTCATTTTTCATGAACATCCCTCAAATTTTCCTAAGTTAAAGACCTATCTTTTTCACCAAAAATTATCATAGCATTTCTAGCTTACAAGCATGATTCTAAGGCCTTTTCATCTAATAGCATTTTTCCATTTGGGCTCTCTATCATCACACATCTAAAATCAAAGGTTTAAAGCATAAATTCCTAGATCTATGAACTCAACCACAAAAATGCCACAAATATACTCACAATGTGTTGTATGATCACCACCAAGGCTTCACTAAACCATTAGAAGATCAAAACCTCCATGAAAGCTCCATGAACACTATGGGTCGGATCTGTTTTTGCCCAAAAACGCGGCCAAGAGATGGATTCAAGGCTTCTAAGTGTTACCAATGGCTTTGGAAGGTTGTTTACAATAGATTTCAACACCAAAATCAAGCGATTCGGTGAAGAAATGAAGAAATGGCAAGGATGAAGAGAAATGGGGTTTTGGTTCTTTTTCTTCACACAGGGCGCACGGGAATGAAGGAGGGAAGAAGGAAAGAAAAGAAGAAAAAGAGGTGGGGGCCAAGTGACTTCGGTCACACGGGTCCCACACGCGATCTAACTTTAATCCCGATAAAAATTCCGATCACAAATTCTTAATCTACATATTTTTCCAGTCCATGACATATTTTTATTTCTCCAAAATATTGATAAAAATTTCACACCTATCGGTACACTCACACCACAGTATTTTAACACTCAAAATCACTATTCATCAATTTTTCCCAAATTTGCCTATTCACTCGATTTTCCGCCCTGATTCCATTTCCAGTATTACTTTTGTCATATGAAATCTCTAACTCAGTATTTATGCCTCATAATACACGGTTGGCAATTTACCATTTTGCCCTTTTTGCCCATTTTGGCCATAATTCTTGGATTTTCACTAATCCACCAATTTTCCTTTCACAATATAATATTAAAATTCACATTTAAATATATGAGGTGTTATATTTTCGATTTTTAAAAGAAATACTTTAAATTCAATATTTGAAATTATTTCAAAATTCGAATTTTGAATCAGCTGATCAATTCCAAAATGCAATTAATACTGCTGAGTAATTCCAATGTGGGACATTTAATAACTTGTATGTCACCACAATTGTTTTAATTTTTCCGAATTAAAAAAGTGATTTTCGATTTATAAAACAAAAAACTTTTTCCAATCTTCCAAAAAACTGAAAAAAAATTGGTGAAAAAAAAATCGAAACAGGGAGTGACACATCAGCTGAACTTTACTTTATATGTATAGATTTTTTTTTTCTAATTTAAAAAGGAATTTTTAATTTTTAAAAGAAATACTTTAAATTCAAAATTTGAAATCATTTCAAAATTCGAATTTTAAATCAACTTATCAATTCCAAATAGCAATTAATCTGGCTGAGTAATTCCAATGTGGGACATTTAATGACTTGTCTACCACCACAATTGTTTTAATTTCTTCGAATTAAAGAAGTGATTTTCGATTTTTAAAAGAAAAAACTTTTTCCAATTTACCAAAAAAATGAAACTTTTTTTTTGGTGAAAAAAAATCGAAACAGGGAGTGACACATCAACTGAACTCTCCTTTATATATATAGATTGTTTTTTTTTCGAATTTAAAAAGGAATTTTCGATTTTTAAAAGAAATACTTTAAATTCAAAATTGAAATCATTTCAAAAGTCGAATTTTAAATCAGCTGATCAATTCCAAAAAGCAATTAATAAGGCTGAGTAATTCCAATGTGGGACATTTAATGACTTGTCTGCCACCACAATTTTTTTAATTTTTTCGAATTAAAAAAGTGATTTTCGATTTTTAAAAGAATTTTTTTTTCCAATCTACCAAAAAAATGAAATAAAAAATCGAAACAGGGAGTGAACACATCAGCTGAACTCTCATTTATATATATATAGATTTTTTTTTTCGAATTTAAAAAGAAATTTTCGACTTTTAGAAGAAATAGCTTAAATTCAAAATTTGAAATCATTTCAAAATTCGAATTTGAAATAGAGAGTGACACATCAGCTGAACTCTCCTTTATATATATATATATATATATATATATATATATATATATATCCACCGTTTCCTCCTCACAAATAAACCTCACCGAAAACCAATTTTTTTGCATTTTGATTTTAGTCTCCATCAAGAACCTTCAATGAACACACCAAGAGGTGAAGGTAGTGACCATGATAGTGCCACTCATGGTTGGGGAAACATAAAGCTCACAGACCCTTCTTTTATGTGTCGTTCAGGTCTTACTTTAACAGCCATAGACAATTTCTTAGGGAACCAACAAAATCACTTCCCTTCGAAGCACCACCCACAGAGCAATATTGCAAAGAAAAACTATACAAGTGTTTTTGATGATGAGTTTTGTATTTTTTCTTTTACCGATGATTCAACCTATAAGAATCTCTTGCCTAACACTCAAGAAGCAAGCTTTATAACTCATCACCTCTTACCAAATGAAGAGGCTTTGAATTGGACACACCAAAACCCTACGTTGTGTCAGAAAGATGTGCAAGTTTTAGGGAATAATGCAAAAGTTATGGAAAGAAGGCCTAAGAAAAGATCTCCTGTGTCTCCAATCAAAGGAAGATGGGGTGAAGAAGAAGACAGGTTGAGTATTGCGAACAACAATTTTTTTGTGTGTACATTTTTTATATACATGTCTTAGTTTGATTGTTATATATTTGCACTAAACTTCTAAGGTGTTTTTCTTTTTTATTTATTATATAATTAAAGGAAACTGTTAAAGTTAGTGGAGCAATATGGTGCAAGAAATTGATCTCAAATAGCTAAGAATTTGGATGGAAGAGTTGGCAAGCAGTGTAGCACGATATGGCATAATCATCTGGGCCCAGATATTAAGGTCTATCAATTTCTCTCGTAATCCTTGATGTTCGTGCTAATTTTTGTTCATGTTCAATATATATACACTTTTTATAAGTCTCAACTTTAAAATGCCCTATGCCCTAGGGTTATTTTAATATCAATTATTTAAATATATGCATGTAATAATTAATCAGAACTTAACAAAGATTTTTGAAGATCACCTTGAAATCTATGTATATTTTCTTATTTTGGAGTTTCTAGATAGAAACTTAAATTTTTTTAATGATCTATTTTGGTATATGTAGGTTGACCATTCTTCCTACTCTTTTTCTATAAATTTAAGATTTATAAATGATCTATTTTTCTTTTCACATATCACTACTGGGTCGTGTTTGGTTGACATGTTTCTAATTAATCATTCATATATTTCTTATTTTTTTATTCAGATCTTGCTTCCTCTAACGATTTCTTATTTAATTTTCCTCTAAAAACTAATTTTGGATCCTCAAAAGTGGTTTATATGAAAAAATAATGTCAATTTTATAGAATGTAAAATATATAAACTAAAATTTGCCTTAACTGCTTAACATAAAAGATAGTTACACAATTCTTTGTTTCTTATTTTATAGATTTATGTAAATTGATAGTTTATTTGTATGAAAAAATAATGTCATTTATATATAATGTAAAATATTTTAAATTATCATTTTCCTCTTGGCTGTTTAAACATTGTACAGAAAGATGGTTGGAGTGAAGAAGAAGAGAAGATATTAGTGGAAACACATGCTAAGATTGGAAATCGTTGGTCAGAGATGGAAAAGTTTATTCCAGGAAGAACTGAGAATGCAATAAAGAACCATTGGAATGCAACTAAAAGAAGGCAAAATCCAAGGAGAAAGAATAACAGGACACTAACTTCTAATGGAACGCCACAATCCTCTTTTCTTGAAGACTATATCAAAAGCAATAGCCATTGGAATGCAACTACAAGAAGAAAAAATTCAAGGAGAAAGAATATCAGGACAGAAACTTCTAATGGAAAGCCACAATCCTATATCGTTGAAGACTATATCAAAAGCAAGACTCTTAATAGCACCACCTTCATTAACCCCACAAAGAGCATCATCACTGCCACAACTACTACTCCTCCCTTTAGCACTATAACAACTCAATCAGGCCCCGTTTTATCTCAACTTTCTGATTCTGATGGCAATTCCTTATTCCCACAAATTGCTGAATATGATGATGAGTTGCTTTTCATGCAACAAATTTTCAAGGAGAATCATCCCCAACAACAACTTGTCAATGTTGAATCTCTTAATGGTGATCAACTTCTCACTGATGTGACTGAGTGTGGTTTCCCTCATTCCAACCTAGATCCAAATTCACATAACATGTACTTGGATGAGAGTCTCACACCTAGAAAGACTCCTACATCCATCTATTACCTTGATTCTAATCTCTCTCCCTCTCACTTGCTGAAAGGAAATGACAGTTCATCACCTTGTTGTGATTATTGGATTCAAAACTAGAACATGGACTTGCTGCTTGAGGATCAATATAGTTTAGAAGGAAACAATAGATATATGGATAAATTTGATGGAGTTGGTTTGTTATGCTCATTTTTTTGTTCTTCTCTGTTTTACCATTAGATTGCTTGTCATGATGAAAATGTAATTAAGATGTTCTTCTAGTAATAATTTTGGAGATGGACTTTGGAATAACTATTTAAAAACTCATTCAGAATACCATACCTATAAGATATCTCAATGACTAAAGTTTAGAACAACCAAACCAAGTTATGTGTAAGGAGTGATCTTATTGGATTATTATTTCTTTCGCAGAAGTATGCCAATTTGACATTTATAAACCCAGCAAATGATATTCCTTTTATTTCCCAATAATTGAATTAATATTTTTCATAAAAAAAAATAATCTATATAGCAACATTGTAAATCTATTTGTGTCTCATGTATAATGTGTGTCAATTGCTTTAATTAATAAAAGAGGCATTAATGGTAATTGACGTTTCGCATTAATGGTAATTGACGTTTTGACGTTTCGCATTAATGGTAATTTACTTTTTTACGTTTCGCATCAGGTCGGGGTAGAGACCAAAGGTCTTGAGCGACCGATCCGGCAGAACAACTCAAAAGATAAAGAAGTATCGTTAATTTATTCATGCTCGTTCCAAGTTCGAAGTACCACTTGGAGTGTTGTGATTATGATACGTGTGCGCAAAGTGTTGTGACTAGCGGCAAGAGGAAAATAGATGTGATGTTTAATGGGTGATTTGTGGAAACACAACCTTTAGAATTGTAATGAAATTAGTATTGAATTGTGAATGATTTATACAAATAAGGGTATTCTCTATTTGAATTAATTTTGACTTTAACGGGCTTGGCCCAATATAATAAATTAATAATTAATTAATGATTAAATAATAATTAATTAATTATTATTTACAACAAATAGAATGACTATTTCTTTGTGCTTTTTCACTCTTTCTAAGAAGCTGGTTTTCCCTTTATTTATATATATATATATATATTTTCCGTGTTTGTTTGCTATGGGCAAAGGGAGATGAACAAACGAAGAGAAAGAATAATTTTGAGATCGATCACCTTACCTGCTATGTTATGCTATGTTGCTATGTTATGCTATGTTGCTATGCTAACTATTCTTTCTATAAAGAAGATAAATTATATGAAAAAAGGAAAGAAATATGTTTGGGTTAGATGGGGTCTACATAATGCGAAGAATGTTGAGATGTGTACACCGATGATACGGATGCAATGTAAATTCACTAAATTTTTTATTCATGTTATGATATGCCTCTTATTCTTATCAAATCAATAATAAATAATTTATTTTAAAATTAGGAAAAAAATAATTTAATATAAAATAAAACAAGTGTCACAATATAAATGAAAGATAGAGCTGAATTTCCAAATAGCAAAGATATATTTTTTTTTTTTGGGAAATAAATAGCAAAGATATTATCATAATAGCCATTACAGCAGCCTATTTCACCCATTTTGCCACTCATTAATTATTTTGTCCCAGAATGCACATTATCTACTAATCTACTCCTCTTTAATCATTTAAATTGAATATTTAATCTATTAAATGGTCAAATGAAGATTTAATAGATTAAATCTTCAACTATATCGATTAAATTTTCCCCTTTATCATAAGAAATATGGAGATTTAATCGATTAAATAGGGAGATTTAATCTAAATCTTCAAGTCAATGATTTTTGCTTATTTTGAACATTTAATCGATTAAATTTTTGGCTTAATCGACTAAAGAGGGGCAGATTGGTAGATAATTCTGAGTGAGTGGCAAAATGATTCTTAAATAATTAATTAGGGGTAAAATGGTGAAATTGCCCATTACAACATGTCCACGTAGGATTTTATTTCGTTTTAAAAAAAAAAAGATAAAGATGAATGACAGACTGTAGTGCACCCTTCAATGGAGCAAAAGACGTTATGAAATTAATACCAAAACGAAAAAACAAAAAAAAGACGTTATGAAATGACTAGGACTCTGTCGTGTCAACACAGGGCATTGGCTTCGCCACCTCCAATCCAACCTTGATTCTCTCATGATACCCTAATTCTTCAACGCTACTTTTAATTAATTTTAGCATAATTACACACACAAGCATAGCACGGAATAAAGTCATTAAATTGGCGGGGTTAGTAGTTCCGTTAGTGAGTTAAGGAAATTTAAATTTGACACATTTAATATTTTTTAATTAAAATTCAAATTTAAAATCTTTTGATTTAATTGTGCATATCTTATTTATAATATTAAATAAAAGATAAGTTATTCAACCTATTTCTTTTCTTTTTTATATCTACTTTATTTATCTGTCTCTGACACTATTCAATTAAAATATCAAAAGGAGAGAGAAATGATAAATCTTTTATTCTAAGACAAATCCATTCTTTGGCAATCTAGCTGACGTGTCAGATTTGCGTTCACACTACAAAAATCTAAAAACTTTACTTTTTGGTAAATCAGGGAATAAAAGAAAATATAAAAGAAAATACAATTTTGAATCAAAATCGATGGACAAGATTTCGTATCTCAAATCAATGGTGCAGATTTATTATCAATTGTGCTTGCCTGTGTTGATGATTTTTGTTGAACATGAATTATTGAATTGTTGATGATTTTTCTTACACGTGGTATCAGAGCATGGTTTAAGAATTTGTGTTTTTCCATAAATAATTATGAATGAATTTATGATTCATGAAAAGTTAGGGTTTTGAAAATAAAATCTACGATCAACATTGAGATATATTACGTGTCTCGGTTCTGTGTCCATGGATCGCTGTTTCGTCAATTTGCAAAACGAAAATTGGTTGAATTAAAGATCATTTGGGAAATTCGGTTTTCGTGTCCCGTATGTTAAGCATTTGAAGCGAATTCATGGATTGACTTTGTAAAACACTAAAGGACAAAAATGAATGCATATGTGATTATGTATATGAAATTGTCATTTTCCGTTTTGTGTCCGTTATTGAAAAGCATTCATTTGAAGAAAATTTTCGAATTGGCTTTTTAATGGACAAAAGGACAAAACTAATGAGTTGTATGAATGGATACTGTACGTGCATATTAAGAAGTCGCCGGTTTTCCTTTACACATATTAACTTGAACGGAAAATAATGTGCACTGTGCGTTCAAGGTTCATAGTTTCATCATATTCACGGTTTTGTGTTCATATTTATAAAGTTGTATGATGATATATATTCTTGATTTGTAAAAGTATGTCACTGTCTCAATTTTTTCTTTTTACCGTAAATGATTATGTGATATGGTTGGATTAAAATTAGATTTGAAAATTTAATCCTATTATTGTTTATGAGATATTAAAGTTTTGAAATTAATTAATATAGATTCGTTAGTCACCAAATTTCGAATTTTAAATAGGGAGTGACACATCAGCGGAACTCTCCTTTATATATATATATATATAAGTTTTGAAATTAATTAATATAGATTCCTTAGTCACCAAATTTCGAATTTTAAATAGGGAGTGACACATCAGCGGAACTCTCCTTTATATATATATATATGTGGTATATACACCGTTTCCTCCTCACAAATAAACCTCACTGAAAACCAATTTTTTTGCATTTTGATTTTAGTCTCCATCAAGAACCTTCAATGGACACACCAAGAGGTGAAGGTAGTGACCATGATAATGCCACTCATGGTTGGGGAAACATAAAGCTCACAGACCCTTCTTTTATGTGTCGTTCAGGTCTTACTTTAACAGCCATAGACAATTTCTTAGGGAACCAACAAAATCACTTCCCTTCGAAGCACCACCCACAGAGCAATATTGCAAAGAAAAACTATGCAAGTGTTTTTGATGATGAGTTTTGTAGTTTTGCTTTTACCGGTGATTCAACCTATAAGAATCTATTGCCTAACACTCAAGAAGCAAGCTTTATAACTCATCACCTCTTACCAAATGAAGAGGCTTTGAATTGGACACACCAAAACCCTACGTTGTGTCAGAAAGATGTGCAAGTTTTAGGAAATAATGAAAAAGTTGTGGAAAGAAGGCCTAAGAAAAGATCTACTGTGTCTCCAATCAAAGGAAGATGGGGTGAAGAAGAAGACAGGTTGAGTATTGCGAACAACACTTTTTTTGTGTACATTTTTTATATACATGTCTTAGTTTGATTGTTATATATTTGCACTAAACTTCTAAGGTGTTTTTCTTTTTTTATTTATTATATAATTAAAGGAAACTGTTAAAGTTGGTGGAGCAATATGGTGCAAGAAATTGGTCTCAAATAGCTAAGAATTTGGATGGAAGAGATGGCAAGCAGTGTAGCACGAGATGGCATAATCATCTGGGCCCAGATATTAAGGTCTATCAATTTCTCTCGTAATCCTTGATGTTCGTGCTAATTTTTTTTCATGTTCAATATATATACACTTTTTATAAGTCTCAACTTTAAAATGCCCTATGCCCTAGGGTTATTTTAATATCAATTATTTAAATATATGCATGTAATAATTAATCAGAACTTAACAAAGATTTTTGAAGATCACCTTGAAATCTATGTATATTTTCTTATTTCGGAGTTTCTAGATAGATACTCAAATTTTTTTAATGATCTATTTTGGTATATGTAGGTTGACCATTCTTCCTACTCTTTTTCTATAAATTTAAGATTTATAAATGATCTATTTTTCTTTTCACATATCACTACTGGGTCGTGTTTGGTTGACATGTTTCTAATTAATCATTCATATATTTCTTATTTTTTTTATTCAGATCTTGCTTCCTCTAACGATTTCTTATTTAATTTTCCTCTAAAAACTAATTTTGGATCCTCAAAAATGGTTTATATGAAAAAATAATGTCAATTTTATAGAATGTAAAATATATAAACTAAAATTTGCCTTAACTGCTTAACATGAAAGATAGTTACACAATTCTTTGTTTCTTATTTTATAGATTTATGTAAATTGATAGTTTATTTGTATGAAAAAATAATGTCATTTATATATAATGTACAATATTTTAAATTATCATTTTCCTCTTGGCTATTTAAACATTGTACAGAAAGATGGTTGGAGTGAAGAAGAAGAGAAGATATTAGTGGAAACACATGCTAAGATTGGAAATCGTTGGTCAGAGATGGAAAAGTTTATTCCAGGAAGAACTGAGAATGCAATAAAGAACCATTGGAATGCAACTAAAAGAAGGCAAAATCCAAGGAGAAAGAATAACAGGACACTAACTTCTAATGGAACGCCACAATCCTCTTTTCTTGAAGATTATATCAAAAGCAATAGCCATTGGAATGCAACTAAAACAAGACAAAATTCAAGGAGAAAGAATATCATGACAGAAACTTCTAATGGAAAGCCACAATCCTCTATTCTTGAAGACTATATCAAAAGCAAGACTCTTAATAGCACCACCTTCATTAACCCCACAAAGAGCATCATCACTACCACAACTACTACTCCTCCCTTTAGCACTATAACAACTCAATCAGGCCCCGTTTTATCTCAACTCTCTGATTCTGATGGCAATTCCTTATTCCCACAAATTGCTGAATATGATGATGAGTTGCTTTTCATGCAACAAATTTTCAAGGAGAATCAGCCCCAACAACAACTTGTCAATGTTGAATCTCTTAATGGTGATCAACTTCTCACTGATGTGACTGAGTGTGGTTTCCCTCCTTCCAACCTAGATCCAAATTCACATAACATGTACTTGGATGAGAGTCTCACATCTATCTATTACCTTGGTTCTAATCTCTCTCCCTCTCACTTGCTGAAAGGAAATGACAGTTCATCACCTTGTTGTGATTATTGGATTCAAAACTAGAACATGGACTTGCTGCTTGAGGATCAATATAGTTTAGAAGGAAACAATAGACATATGGATAAATTTGATGGAGTTGGTTTGTTATGCTCTTTTTTTTTTTGTTCTTCTCCGTTTTACCATTAGATTGCTTGTCATGATGAAAATGTAATTAAGATGTTCTTCTAGTGATAATTTTGGAGATGGACTTTGGAATAATTATTTAAAAACTCATTCAGAATACCATACCTATAAGATATCTCAATGACTAAAGTTTAGAACAACCAAACCAAGTTATGTGTAAGGAGTGATCTTATTGGATTATTATTTCTTTCGCAGAAGTATGCCAATTTGACATTTATAAACCCAGCAAATGATATTCCTTTTATTTCCCAATAATAACTGAATTAATATTTTTCATAAAAAAAAATCTATATAGCAACATTGTAAATCTATTTGTGTCTCATGTATAATGTGTGTCAATTGCTTTAATTAAAAAAAAGAGGCATTAATGGTGATTGACGTTTCGCATTAATGGTAATTGACATTTTGACGTTTAGCATTAATAGTAATTTACATTTTTACGTTTCACATTAATGGTGATTGACGTTTTAAGTTTTACATGGAGTTAACTAGTGACATGGTTCAGTTATATAAGGGGAACAATGGTGAGTCTCAGAGAATACTAAACTCTCAGATTTCTCTCCTTCATAGTCTACCCATAAGAGTTGTATCAGATCCCTGTCATAGTAGATACAAGAAAAACAGAGGGTATAGACTCTGAGAAACGATCTTCAATCGTCAAAGTTCTTGCGCACTAATGGAAAAAGGTACGCTCTTATGTGAAAATCATGAATTCTGAAGATCCTGTATCATGTTCCTGAAATCATTGTTGAACATGAATTATTGAATTGTTGATGATTTTTCTTACACGTGGTATCAGAGCATGGTTTAAGAATTTGTGTTTTTCCATAAATAATTATGAATGAATTTATGATTCATGAAAAGTTAGGGTTTTGAAAATAAAATCTACGATCAACATTGAGATATATTACGTGTCTCGGTTCTGTGTCCATGGATCGCTGTTTCGTCAATTTGCAAAACGAAAATTGGTTGAATTAAAGATTATTTGGGAAATTCGGTTTTCGTGTCCAGTATGTTAAGCATTTGAAGCGAATTCATGGATTGACTTTGTAAAACACTACAGGACAAAAATGAATGCATATGTGATTATGTATATGAAATTGTCATTTTCCGTTTTGTGTCAATAACGGACACAAAACGGAAAATGACAATTTCATATACATAATCACATATGCATTCATTTTTGTCCTTTAGTGTTTTACAAAGTCAATCCATGAATTCGCTTCAAATGCTTAACATACGGGACACGAAAACCGAATTTCCCAAATGATCTTTAATTCAACCAATTTTCGTTTTGCAAATTGACGAAACAGCGATCCATGGACACAGAACCGAGACACGTAATATATCTCAATGTTGATCGTAGATTTTATTTTCAAAACCCTAACTTTTCATGAATCATAAATTCATTCATAATTATTTATGGAAAAACACAAATTCTTAAACCATGCTCTGATACCACGTGTAAGAAAAATCATCAACAATTCAATAATTCATGTTCAACAAAAATCATCAACACAGGCAAGCACAATTGATAATAAATCTGCACCATTGATTTGAGATACGAAATCTTGTCCATCGATTTTGATTCAAAATTGTATTTTCTTTTATTTTTTTTTATTCCCTGATTTACCAAAAAGTAAAGTTTTTAGATTTTTGTAGTGTGAACGCAAATCTGACACGTCAGCCGGGTTGCCAAAGAATGGATTTGTCTTAGAATAAAAGATTTATCATTTCTCTCTCCTTTTGATATTTTAATTGAATAGTGTCAGAGACAGATAAATAAAGTAGATATAAAAAAGAAAAGAAATAGGTTGAATAACGTATCTTTTATTTAATATTATAAATAAGATATGCACAATTAAATCAAAAGATTTTAAATTTGAATTTTAATTAAAAAATATTAAATGTGTCAAATTTAAATTTCCTTAACTCACTAACGGAACTACTAACCCCGCCAATTTAATGACTTTATTCCGTGCTATGCTTGTGTGTGTAATTATGCTAAAATTAATTAAAAGTAGCGTTGAAGAATTAGGGTATCATGAGAGAATCAAGGTTGGATTGGAGGTGGCGAAGCCAATGCCCTGTGTTGACACGACAGAGTCCTAGTCATTTCATAACGTCTTTTTTTTTTGTTTTTTTGTTTTGGTATTAATTTCATAACGTCTTTTGCTCCATTGAAGGGTGCACTACAGTCTGTCATTCATCTTTATCTTTTTTTTTAAAACGAAATAAAATCCTACGTGGACATGTTGTAATGGGCAATTTCACCATTTTACCCCTAATTAATTATTTAAGAATCATTTTGCCACTCACTCAGAATTATCTACCAATCTGCCCCTTTTTGGTCGATTAAGCCAAAAATTTAATCGATTAAATGTTCAAAATAAGCAAAAATCATTGACTTGAAGATTTAGATTAAATCTCCCTATTTAATCGATTAAATCTCCATATTTCTTATGATAAAGGGGAAAATTTAATCGATATAGTTGAAGATTTAATCGATTAAATCTTCATTTGACCATTTAATAGATTAAATATTCAATTTAAATGATTAAAGATGAGCAGATTGGCAGATAATTTGCATTCTGGGACAAAATAATTAATGAGGGACAAAAGGGTGAAATAGGCTGCTATAATGGCTATTATGATAATATCTTTGCTATTTATTTCCCAAAAAAATAAATATATATCTTTGCTATTTGGAAATTCAGCTCTATCTTTCATTTATATTGTGACACTTGTTTTATTTTATATTAAATTATTTTTTCCTAATTTTAAAATAAATTATTTATTATTGATTTGATAAGAATAAGAGGCATATCATAACATGAATAAAAAATTTAGTGAATTTACATTGCATCCGTATCATCGGTGTACACATCTCAACATTCTTCGCATTATGTAGACCCCATAATTTATCTTCTTTATAAAAAGAATAGTTAGCATAGCAACATAGCAGAGCAGGTAAGGTGATCGATCTCAAAATTATTCTTTCTCTTCGTTTGTCCATCTCCCTTTGCCCATAGCAAACAAACACGGAAAATATATATATATATATATATATATATATATATATATATATAAAGGGAAAACCAGCTTCTTAGAAAGAGTGAAAAAGCACAAAGAAAGAGTCATTCTATTTGTTGTAAATAATAATTAATTAGTTATTATTTAATCATTAATTAATTATTATTTAATTATTAATTTGTTATATTGGGCCAAGCCCATTAAAGTCAAAATTAAGTTAAATAGAGAATACCCTTATTTTTATAAATCAGTCACAATTCAATAATAATTTCATTACAATTCTAAAGGTTGTGTTTCCACAAATCACCCTTTAAACATCACATCTATTTTCCTCTTGCCGCTAGTCACAACACTTTGCGCACACGTATCATAATCACAACACTCCAATTTTTTTTTTAAAAAAAAACTGAGGTTTTGTTGAATATACTATATAATTCCTTACCTTCTGTTCTGTTCAGTTTTCATTATCCACAACTCGGTTGTTGATTAACCAAAAACCCATAAGCTTAACTTTTGTTCTGTTTCTCGGATATGGATTTGGAGGACTTTCGATTCATATTGGAGTGTGCGGGCGTTGACGTTTGGGTGTTGATGGACGCCGCAATCACGGTGGCTTCCGTTGATTATGCCAACGAATTGAAGCGCCGGAGAGAAGGAATCGTGGAGCGCCTTTACACGGCGGCTCCGTCGCAGTGTCAGAACTGTAAAGCCGATAATGGTGAAATCAAGAGGCAGAGTAGTCCCTCAATGGATAAGGAAAAGGATCCTTACGGTGGGTTGTTTGATGATGAGGAGAAGAAGATTCTAGAAATTAAAGACCAACTTGAAGACCCTCACCAGGTCTTGTTTCTAATTTAAGTAGTGTTTTTTCTTTTGTTTTTTTTCTTTGCTTATTTATAAATGTGTTTTTGATTTATTTTTTTTCTTCATCAGTCGGAAGATTCCTTGGTGAAGTTGCTACAGAATCTCGCAGACATGGATATTACGTATCAAGCTTTAAAGGTAACAAACTTCTCTTGTTTCTTTCAATTTATTTTAGTTTTTTGCAAAAAAAAATTTAATTTCAAGTTTATCTAATTCCGTAGGGGACTGCCATTGGGAGGCTTGTGAATCGGTTGCGGAAGCATTCGTCTAATGAAGTTAAGAGATTGGTGAAGCAACTTGTCAGGTTTTGGAAAGAGCCCATTTTATTTTTTGGAGGGAGAATATTTTTAATATCAAAATTTTCTACTATTAATTTACTACCTATCTAATCATCATTGGATCAACATTTTCTCTTCCTTCATAAACTTTTTAACTTTTTAACCTTCTCTCTTTGATCCAATGATAATTAGATTGGTAGTAAGTTGGTAGTGAAAATTTTTGGTAGTAGTAAGAATATCTCCTCTTATTTTTTTAAATATGAAGAGTGAACTTTGCAGAAGATGTTGTTGACTTTTAAGAGGATATTGATTGACTTTTAGCTGTTTTTGTTCCCAGTAAGTGGAAGGACACTGCAGATGAATGGGTGAGGTTGCAGGAGACACCGGGAGAACCGGCTACAGCTGTCATGGGTAATCTTGACTTAATCTTCATTTGGGAAAATTTCTGAATTTCTGAAATTCTGAAAAGAGTTTTGTTCTTGGTAAATTGAAAATGGTAATAATTCATATTGTTGACATGGCAGTTGACGAAGACTCGCCTCAGCAGAAAAACCCGCAAAATGGGCTTCGTCAGGTTAAAAGAAATCCTTTTTTTTTTCTTTTAAAAAAAATATATATATTTTTTACCACGTGGTGCTTTTCCTGAGAAAATGAGGGTTTTGTTTGGCATTTGACTTTCTAATATTCTATTCCTTTTGTAGGTTCCTGACTTTGGGAACTCTCCAAATCTACAGAGTGAGTATAGTATCTGAGAATTTTTTTTATCCTTCTATGCAAAAACACAAATATATATGATAAATTGAAAAATAATTTTTCAAAAATATACACATTCTTCATAAAACATTCGTATTAAATTGATAAATAAATTTTCAAAAATATTAATTGGATTGGATTTGACATGAAAAGAGTCAATAAGCCAGTATATGATTCAAAGCTTTGTATCTAATATTATATTTCTCCTACTCACATAGATGGGAGTTTTTGGTTAGAGAGCAACCACACTCAACCTGAACTAAAACCAAAAGCAACTCCTCGCAAAGAAGCTCCGCCAAAACCAGAGGCATCACCATCTGTCCCGACTTCTCTTGCTCCTCAAAATGTACGTATTTGAATTTATAACCTTTTGGAGTTTCTGATCTCTTTATGTGATTTATAACGTTTTTTGAATGATTGCAGAGACAGAGAGAACAAAGAGAGACCGATTTTGACTCGGAGAGACTTGCTTCAGCAAAAAAGCGGCTTCAAGAGAACTACCAAGAGGCTGCAAAGGGTAAGGTTTTTGTTTCCTTAATTTTCACTTTCGTTCTATCTAACTAATGTTTCTATGGTTAGTTTTATATATATATATATATATATATATATATATATATATATATATATATATATATATATGCTGAGTGGTAATCTTGCATGTGTTTTGGTGGGGCTGTCTAGCCAAAAAGCAAAGAACGATTCAGGTGATAGACCTCCATGAGTTACCAAAACCCAAGAAGAATGCCTTCTTTGGAAAGACCAGAGGTGGGGCTGCGGTTCTCAGGGAAAGACACTGCTGACGCATGTACGAGGCAACTTTTTGAGGATAGGTTATTATTCGTTTGTATATGAATTTAGGTAGTTTTTATTTTGTAACGGTTTGCTACTTAAGTTTGATCTTATCATATCACAACCGTTTTTACATTACAATGGATTACGTACTTAAGTGTGATCTTATCATATCACAATCATATTTCCATTGTAACTCACTCTGTATTTAAATACAGCCTTGAATAATACAAAGCAACTGATTGCACTATAACAGTTCTCTAAACTTGCGTGTAAAAAGGCTATATACAACGATTTTAATGGATTTTCTATTGGTGTGGATTTCGTGAGACTTTTTAGCGAAAAATATAAATAGGATGTCTCTCTCACAATCTCACCCTAACCCCTAGGATTTCTTGAGATTCTTCTATTGCAGTGTTTTCTTCATCCTTTGGCAGGTTGACGGCTCGAAATTGAGTTCCGTCATGGGAGTTTCATCAAAACTAAATTTTCAGCATTTTGTTTTTTAAAGTGACTTAAATGCAGATTATATGAGTTTTATTGTGATTCAGGATTCTGTCTGGACGTTGAAACTATGATTTTTGGTTTAACAACATAATTTGAGTATTTTGTAAAGTTGATTTATGGTTCTGCTTGACAGTAAAAAATTAACAGGCCAACGGGCTAAGCCAGGCCATTTGTTTTTTATAAACGGGCAAAGTCAGGCTAACAGTTAGACTCGTACTAGGCTTGGGCCAAGCCGAGTTGAAATTTTTTAACATAGGCTTGGGCTTTTTTGGGTAAAGCTTGGCCCAGCTCAGCCAACTTTCACCCCTAATGGTCATGCATAATTTGGACGTGAATGAGTGCAATAGATCCGTAAATAATTTTGAAAAAGTTATATATTTTTAATTATTTATTAAAATAGTAATTTTTTAATTTTTTTTGCCTCTCTTTCTTATAATTATGTATTCCGAAAAATATATAGTTATAATATGAAAGTTTTTTTTTCTCTCTTCACGTCCGCCGATAAGTTTATGAAAAGCTCATGAAGAGATAGAAAAATAATAATTTTAATATTATAACTATATATTACCCGAAGTACATAGTTATGAGGAATGAAAAGACATAAATTTATATCTTTTAGAAGGAAACGTACTAAACCCATTTTTATATCTATACTTTTAACATTCTGCTCAAACTTCTCGTTTATATTATTAACATTTTTTCCCTTTTAATTTATATTTTATATATGAAGGATTATGGAGTGAAAAGGAAGTAATATTCCCTTAATGTCAACACTTACAGGAAAATATCTTCTATATATAACCATAGTCTATGAGCGAAATTAGGAAATTATCAAAGGTAGGATACTTATTTACCAAAAAAATAAAATAAAAACAAATCAAGAAACTAAACTAGAATAGTTATAATTACGCACAATTCTATCTGTAATAATTTTACACAAGTTACCAAATTATTCCATAATAAATATACATGATTCATTCCATAATATGCATTAGGGGTGTCAATATAGGTTATGACACGTGGGTCGATCCGCAACACGACACGAAAATTCGTGTTAGGGTTGACCCGTAAAAAATTTCGTGTCGTGTTTGTATTAGGAAAAAACAACACGTAAAAAATTTGTGGCGTGTTCGTGTCGACTCATATTCTTTTTAATTATTATTTTTAATTATTTTATTATTATTTTTTAATTTTTTTTTCAATTTTGAACCTATCATCATTCCTCCTCACTTCCGTATAAAGAATTATTTCAAGTTTGAATCAAAAAATAAAATAAAATAAACAGCTTGAAATTTATGAGCGAAATCATATTTTGATCAAACATAATACTTTAATTAGAAGAAAATGGATCGCAACTAAATTAATTTTTCCAAAATTTAATGGTCATAGTTTGTAGATCGCCATACAATTAAATGATATTTCAACCTACCAAAAGAAAAAAAAAATGATCTTTCAAGATCATATAATATCCTCGATTCTAAGTTGTCAATATTTATCACTAAATGTAAATGTAAATGTTATGGATATTTTGGGTTAATACAAGTTAACTTACTAAAAAAGCTACAAAAATTTTATGTTGGTGAGGGAAAGGGAAAAGGAATCAACTGGGTTTAGGATTTATCTGGCATTAGCCACCCACAAAAAGCCTTTTTACACGCAAATTTAGAGAACTGTTATAGTGTAATCAGTTGCTTTGTATTATTCAAGGCTGTGTTTAAATACAGAGTGAGTTACAATGGAAATATGATTGTGATATGATAAGATCACACTGTTATAACGTAAAAACGGTTGTGATATGATAAGATCAAACTTAAGTAGCAAACCGTTACAAAATAAAAACTACCTAGACCGTTACAAAATAAAATCTACCTAGACCGTTACAAACGAATAATAACCTATCCTAACAAAGTTGCCTCGTACATGCGTCAGCAGTGTCTTTCCCAGAGAACCGCAGCCCCGCCTCTGGTCTTTCCAAAGAAGGCATTCTTCTTGGGTTTTGGTAACTCATGGAGGTCTATCACCTGAATCGTTCTTTGCTTTTTGGCTAGACAGTCCCACCAAAACACATGCAAGATTACCACTCAGCATATATATACATGTATGTATAAAACTAACCATAGAAACATTAGTTAGATAGAACGAAAGTGAAAATTAAGGAAACAAAAACCTCACCCTTTGCAGCCTCTTGGTAGTTCTCTTGAAGCCGCTTTTTTGCTGAAGCAAGTCTCTCCGAGTCAAAATTGGTCTCTCTTTGTTCTCTCTGTCTCTGCAATCATTCAAAAAACGTGTCAGGATCACCCCACTGAAGGAGCTCAGCTCATATTTGCTTTATTTTGGTTTTAAACTTGTTATGCGATTTTGAGATAACAACCTCTAAATCTCTACTTTCACCCCGTAATTTTTGTAGTCACATAAAGAGATCAGAAACTCCAAAAGGTTATAAATTCAAATACGTACATTTTGAGGAGCAAGAGAAGTCGGGACAGATGGTGATGCCTCTGGTTTTGGTGGGGCTTCTTTGTGAGGAGTTGCTTTTGGTTTTAGTTCAGCTTGGATATGGATTTGGAGGACTTTCGATTCATATTGGAGAGTGCGGGCGTTGACGTTTGGGTGTTGATGGACGCCGCAATCACGGTGGCTTCCATTGATTACGCCAACGAATTGAAGCGCCGGAGAGACGGAATCGTGGAGCGCATTTACACGGCGGCTCCGTCGCGGTGTCAGAACTGCAAAGCCGATAACGGTGAAATCAAGAGGCAGAGTAGTCCCTCAATGGATAAGGAAAAGGATCCTTACGGTGGGTTGTTTGATGATGAGGAGAAGAAGATTCTAGAAATTAAAGACCAACTTGAAGACCCTCACCAGGTCTTGTTTCTAAATTAAGCAAAGAAAAAAAAAACAAAAGAAAAAACACTACTTAATTTAGAAACAAGACCTGGTGAGGGTCTTCAAGTTGGTCTTTAATTTCTAGAATCTTCTTCTCCTCGTCATCAAACAACCCACCGTAAGGATCCTTTTCCTTATCCATTGAGGGACTACTCTGCCTTTTGATTTCACCGTTATCGGCTTTGCAGTTCTGACACCGCGACGGAGCCGCCGTGTAAATGCGCTCCACGATTCCGTCTCTCCGGCGCTTCAATTCGTTGGCGTAATCAACGGAAGCCACCGTGATTGCGGCGTCCATCAACACCCAAACGTCAACGCCCGCACTCTCCAATATGAATCGAAAGTCCTCCAAATCCATATCCGAGAAATAGAACAAAAGTTAAGCTTATGGGTTTTTGGTTAATCAACAACCGAGTTGTGGATAATGAAAATTGAACAGAGCAGAAGGTAAGGAATTATATAGTATATTCAACAAAACCTCAATTTTTTTTTTTTTTACCAAACTATGTGATTGAATAAATCCTCCTCTATCTGTTGGGGATCGAGGACTCCTTCCCCTTCTTCAAACTCCGATTCATATTTTTCATAGAGAAATCTTTGATCAACGATAGAACAAGATCCATTTTGAATCGTATTTAAGGGATTCCTTGGTTCGAACCGAAGAAGCAATGTCACTCGATCATTAGCAAATTGACTGCAATCTTTTTCTGTCCGTGAGGATCCTACCAGAGCGCCCTCTACTTCTAATAGGCCATGAACTAGATCAAAATCATTCTCAATGAGCCCATAAGAAATGATCGCCGTTTTTTTCATCAGGTCGGGGTAGAGACCAAAGGTCTTGAGCGACCGATCCGGCAGAACAACTCAAAAGATAAAGAAGTATCGTTAATTTATTCATGCTCGTTCCAAGTTCGAAGTACCACTTGGAGTGTTGTGATTATGATACGTGTGCGCAAAGTGTTGTGACTAGCGGCAAGAGGAAAATAGATGTGATGTTTAATGGGTGATTTGTGGAAACACAACCTTTAGAATTGTAATGAAATTATTATTGAATTGTGACTGATTTATACAAATAAGGGTATTCTCTATTTGACTTAATTTTGACTTTAATGGGCTTGGCCCAATATAACAAATTAATAATTAAATAATAATTAATTAATGATTAAATAATAACTAATTAATTATTATTTACAACAAATAGAATGACTCTTTCTTTGTGCTTTTTCACTCTTTCTAAGAAGCTGGTTTTCCCTTTATATTTATATATATATATATATATATATATATATATATATATATATATATCCGTGTTTGTTTGCTATGGGCAAAGGGAGATGGACAAACGAAGAGAAAGAATAATTTTGAGATCGATCACCTTACCTGCTATGTTATGCTATGTTGCTATGTTATGCTATGTTGCTATGCTAACTATTCTTTCTATAAAGAAGATAAATTATATGAAAAAAGGAAAGAAATATGTTTGGGTTAGATGGGGTCTACATAATGCGAAGAATGTTGAGATGTGTACACCGATGATACGGATGCAATGTAAATTCACTAAATTTTTTATTCATGTTATGATATGCCTCTTATTCTTATCAAATCAATAATAAATAATTTATTTTAAAATTAGGAAAAAAAATAATTTAATATAAAATAAAACAAGTGTCACAATATAAATGAAAGATAGAGCTGAATTTCCAAATAGCAAAGATATATATTTATTTTTTTGGGAAATAAATAGCAAAGATATTATCATAATAGCCATTACAGCAGCCTATTTCACCCTTTTGCCCCTCATTAATTATTTTGTCCCAGAATGCAAATTATCTGCCAATCTGCTCATCTTTAATCATTTAAATTGAATATTTAATCTATTAAATGGTCAAATGAAGATTTAATCGATTAAATCTTCAACTATATCGATTAAATTTTCCCCTTTATCATAAGAAATATGGAGATTTAATCGATTAAATAGGGAGATTTAATCTAAATCTTCAAGTCAATGATTTTTGCTTATTTTGAACATTTAATCGATTAAATTTTTGGCTTAATCGACTAAAGAGGGGTAGATTGGTAGATAATTCTGAGTGAGTGGCAAAATGATTCTTAAATAATTAATTAGGGGTAAAATGGTGAAATTGCCCATTACAACATGTCCACGTAGGATTTTATTTCGTTTTAAAAAAAAAAAAGATAAAGATGAATGACAGACTGTAGTGCACCCTTCAATGGAGCAAAAGACGTTATGAAATTAATACCAAAAAAAAAAAGACGTTATGAAATGACTAGGACTATGTCGTGTCAACACAGGGCATTGGCTTCGCCACCTCCAATCCAACCTTGATTCTCTCATGATACCCTAATTCTTCAACGCTACTTTTAATTAATTTTAGCATAATTACACACACAAGCATAGCACGGAATAAAGTCATTAAATTGGCGGGGTTAGTAGTTCCGTTAGTGAGTTAAGGAAATTTAAATTTGACACATTTAATATTTTTTAATTAAAATTCAAATTTAAAATCTTTTGATTTAATTGTGCATATCTTATTTATAATATTAAATAAAAGATAAGTTATTCAACCTATTTCTTTTCTTTTTTATATCTACTTTATTTATCTGTCTCTGACACTATTCAATTAAAATATCAAAAGGAGAGAGAAATGATAAATCTTTTATTCTAAGACAAATCCATTCTTTGGCAATCTAGCTGACGTGTCAGATTTGCGTTCACACTACAAAAATCTAAAAACTTTACTTTTTGGTAAATCAGGGAATAAAAGAAAATATAAAAGAAAATACAATTTTGAATCAAAATCGATGGACAAGATTTCGTATCTCAAATCAATGGTGCAGATTTATTATCAATTGTGCTTGCCTGTGTTGATGATTTTTGTTGAACATGAATTATTGAATTGTTGATGATTTTTCTTACACGTGGTATCAGAGCATGGTTTAAGAATTTGTGTTTTTCCATAAATTGATTCATGAAAAGTTAGGGTTTTGAAAATAAAATCTACGATCAACATTGAGATATATTACGTGTCTCGGTTCTGTGTCCATGGATCGCTGTTTCGTCAATTTGCAAAACGAAAATTGGTTGAATTAAAGATCATTTGGGAAATTCGGTTTTCGTGTCCCGTATGTTAAGCATTTGAAGCGAATTCATGGATTGACTTTGTAAAACACTAAAGGACAAAAATGAATGCATATGTGATTATGTATATGAAATTGTCATTTTCCGTTTTGTGTCCGTTATTGAAAAGCATTCATTTGAAGAAAATTTTCGAATTGGCTTTTTAATGGACAAAAGGACAAAACTAATGAGTTGTATGAATGGATACTGTACGTGCATATTAAGAAGTCGCCGGTTTTCCTTTACACATATTAACTTGAACGGAAAATAATGTGCACTGTGCGTTCAAGGTTCATAGTTTCATCATATTCACGGTTTTGTGTTCATATTTATAAAGTTGTATGATGATATATATTCTTGATTTGTAAAAGTATGTCACTGTCTCAATTTTTTCTTTTTACCGTAAATGATTATGTGATATGGTTGGATTAAAATTAGATTTGAAAATTTAATCCTATTATTGTTTATGAGATATTAAAGTTTTGAAATTAATTAATATAGATTCGTTAGTCACCAAATTTCGAATTTTAAATAGGGAGTGACACATCAGCGGAACTCTCCTTTATATATATATAAGTTTTGAAATTAATTAATATAGATTCCTTAGTCACCAAATTTCGAATTTTAAATAGGGAGTGACACATCAGCGGAACTCTCATTTATATATATATATATATGTGGTATATACACCGTTTCCTCCTCACAAATAAACCTCACTGAAAACCAATTTTTTTGCATTTTGATTTTAGTCTCCATCAAGAACCTTCAATGGACACACCAAGAGGTGAAGGTAGTGACCATGATAATGCCACTCATGGTTGGGGAAACATAAAGCTCACAGACCCTTCTTTTATGTGTCGTTCAGGTCTTACTTTAACAGCCATAGACAATTTCTTAGGGAACCAACAAAATCACTTCCCTTCGAAGCACCACCCACAGAGCAATATTGCAAAGAAAAACTATGCAAGTGTTTTTGATGATGAGTTTTGTAGTTTTGCTTTTACCGGTGATTCAACCTATAAGAATCTATTGCCTAACACTCAAGAAGCAAGCTTTATAACTCATCACCTCTTACCAAATGAAGAGGCTTTGAATTGGACACACCAAAACCCTACGTTGTGTCAGAAAGATGTGCAAGTTTTAGGAAATAATGAAAAAGTTGTGGAAAGAAGGTCTAAGAAAAGATCTACTGTGTCTCCAATCAAAGGAAGATGGGGTGAAGAAGAAGACAGGTTGAGTATTGCGAACAACACTTTTTTTGTGTACATTTTTTATATACATGTCTTAGTTTGATTGTTATATATTTGCACTAAACTTCTAAGGTGTTTTTCTTTTTTTATTTATTATATAATTAAAGGAAACTGTTAAAGTTGGTGGAGCAATATGGTGCAAGAAATTGGTCTCAAATAGCTAAGAATTTGGATGGAAGAGATGGCAAGCAGTGTAGCACGAGATGGCATAATCATCTGGGCCCAGATATTAAGGTCTATCAATTTCTCTCGTAATCCTTGATGTTCGTGCTAATTTTTTTTCATGTTCAATATATATACACTTTTTATAAGTCTCAACTTTAAAATGCCCTATGCCCTAGGGTTATTTTAATATCAATTATTTAAATATATGCATGTAATAATTAATCAGAACTTAACAAAGATTTTTGAAGATCACCTTGAAATCTATGTATATTTTCTTATTTCGGAGTTTCTAGATAGATACTCAAATTTTTTTAATGATCTATTTTGGTATATGTAGGTTGACCATTCTTCCTACTCTTTTTCTATAAATTTAAGATTTATAAATGATCTATTTTTCTTTTCACATATCACTACTGGGTCGTGTTTGGTTGACATGTTTCTAATTAATCATTCATATATTTCTTATTTTTTTTATTCAGATCTTGCTTCCTCTAACGATTTCTTATTTAATTTTCCTCTAAAAACTAATTTTGGATCCTCAAAAATGGTTTATATGAAAAAATAATGTCAATTTTATAGAATGTAAAATATATAAACTAAAATTTGCCTTAACTGCTTAACATGAAAGATAGTTACACAATTCTTTGTTTCTTATTTTATAGATTTATGTAAATTGATAGTTTATTTGTATGAAAAAATAATGTCATTTATATATAATGTACAATATTTTAAATTATCATTTTCCTCTTGGCTGTTTAAACATTGTACAGAAAGATGGTTGGAGTGAAGAAGAAGAGAAGATATTAGTGGAAACACATGCTAAGATCGGAAATCGTTGGTCAGAGATGGAAAAGTTTATTCCAGGAAGAACTGAGAATGCAATAAAGAACCATTGGAATGCAACTAAAAGAAGGCAAAATCCAAGGAGAAAGAATAACAGGACACTAACTTCTAATGGAACGCCACAATCCTCTTTTCTTGAAGATTATATCAAAAGCAATAGCCATTGGAATGCAACTAAAACAAGACAAAATTCAAGGAGAAAGAATATCAGGACAGAAACTTCTAATGGAAAGCCACAATCCTCTATTCTTGAAGACTATATCAAAAGCAAGACTCTTAATAGCACCACCTTCATTAACCCCACAAAGAGCATCATCAATGCCACAACTACTACTCCTCCCTTTAGCACTATAACAACTCAATCAGGCCCCGTTTTATCTCAACTCTCTGATTCTGATGGCAATTCCTTATTCCCACAAATTGCTGAATATGATGATGAGTTGCTTTTCATGCAACAAATTTTCAAGGAGAATCAGCCCCAACAACAACTTGTCAATGTTGAATCTCTTAATGGTGATCAACTTCTCACTGATGTGACTGAGTGTGGTTTCCCTCCTTCCAACCTAGATCCAAATTCACATAACATGTACTTGGATGAGAGTCTCACATCTATCTATTACCTTGGTTCTAATCTCTCTCCCTCTCACTTGCTGAAAGGAAATGACAGTTCATCACCTTGTTGTGATTATTGGATTCAAAACTAGAACATGGACTTGCTGCTTGAGGATCAATATAGTTTAGAAGGAAACAATAGACATATGGATAAATTTGATGGAGTTGGTTTGTTATGCTCATTTTTTTTTTTTGTTCTTCTCCGTTTTACCATTAGATTGCTTGTCATGATGAAAATGTAATTAAGATGTTCTTCTAGTGATAATTTTGGAGATGGACTTTGGAATAATTATTTAAAAACTCATTCAGAATACCATACCTATAAGATATCTCAATGACTAAAGTTTAGAACAACCAAACCAAGTTATGTGTAAGGAGTGATCTTATTGGATTATTATTTCTTTTGCAGAAGTATGCCAATTTGACATTTATAACCCAGCAAATGATATTCCTTTTATTTCCCAATAATAACTGAATTAATATTTTTCATAAAAAAAAAATCTATATAGCAACATTGTAAATCTATTTGTGTCTCATGTATAATGTGTGTCAATTGCTTTAATTGATAAAAGACGCATTAATGGTAATTGACGTTTTGACGTTTAGCATTAATGGTAATTTACGTTTTTACGTTTCACATTAATGGTAATTGACGTTTTAAGTTTTACATGGAGTTAACTGGTGACATGGTTCAGTTATATAAGGGGAACAATGGTGAGTCTCAGAGAATACTAAACTCTCAGATTTCTCTCCTTCATAGTCTGCCCATAAGAGTTGTATCAGATCCTGTCATAGTAGATACAAGAAAAGCAGAGGGTATAGACTCTGAGAAACGATCTTCAATCGTCAAAGTTCTTGCGCACTAATGGACAAAGGTACGCTCTTATGTGAAAATCATGAATTCTGAAGATCCTGTATCATGTTCCTGAAATCATTGTTGAACATGAATTATTGAATTGTTGATGATTTTTCTTACAAACATCTCCTAGTTTTTTTTTTTTTTTCCCTCAACATTATTTATCGTTGTTGGCGAAAAAACACAAGACATATTACTGGTAGAGAAAAAAAGGTTTACCTCTGCTTTCTTTGCATTCAACTAAGGGGAAAAGGTAGGCGAAGGGGAGGAAAAAGGCTGATCCTTTTATTTTACTTTTTTTTTAAAAAAGTTCTCAAGATCATGAAAATATTTTGCTGAGTGAAAAATATAGATCTCTATGAATGGTTGTCATACCTGCATAAAAATAACAGTGTCTTCTTGAAAAAATAATAATCAAAAACAAGCTGAACGAATTCCAAGGTTCAAAACACTTTTTCCCTGATTAGAAAAAATATATATATATATATATATATATATATATATATATATATATATATATATATATATATATATATAAAGGAGTGTTCAATTGATGTGTCATTCCCTGTTTCGATTCTTTTTTTCACCAAAAAAAAAGTTTCATTTTTTTGGTAAATTGGAAAAAAAAATTCTTTTAAAAATCGAAAATCAATTTTTTAATTCAAAAAATTAAAACAATTGAGATGGAAGACAAGTCATTAAATGTCCCACATTGGAATTACTCTGTCGTATTAATTGCTTTTTGGAATTGACAAGCTAATTTAAAATTCGAATTTTGAAATGATTTCAAATTTTGAATTTAAAGTATTTCTTTTAAAAATCGAAAATTCCTTTTTAAATTCGAAAAAATATTCTATATATATAAAGGAGAGTTCTCTGATTCTATATATTAAAAAAAGGATTTTAAATAGAATGTTTTTTTTCGAATTTAAATAGAAAAAAAATATATAGAATCAGGGAGTGACACATCTCTTGAACTCCATTATATATATAGAATGTTTTTTTTTCGAATTTAAAAAGGATTTTTCGATTTTTAAAAGAAATACCTTAAATTTGAAATTTGAAATCATTTCAAAATTCGAATTTTAAATCCGCTGATCAATTCCAAAAAGCAATTAATACGGCCGAGTAATTCCAATGTGGGAGATTTAATGACTTATCTGCCACCACAATTGTTTTATTTTTTTCTAATAAAAAAAATTGGTGATAAAAAAAATCGAAGCAGGGTGTGATATATTAGCTGAAATTAAGGGTGTACAAAATATCCAAAAAAGTGGGTCGAACCATGAACCAAACCGAACCGCTCCATAAAATAACCAGTTTTAAAAAATTAGTTCATGAACCGAACCAGTTTTTAAAGAACCGGTTCATGAACCGAACCGGTTTTTAGATTCGGTTTAAGAACGAAACCAGTTTTTAGAACCGGTTTAAGAACCGAACCGTTTCTGAACCGAACCGAACCATTTTCAAACCAAACCAAATTAATTTTTATAACTTTATTTTTTAAATTTTTAATTTTTTTTTTCAAAAGAGGATCGACCCGAACTGGTTCCGAACCACTTCCGAACCGGTTCCGAACCGAACCACTTTCGAACCGAACCATTTAAACCAATTCGGTTCGGTTTTTCAAAGAATCCGGTTCGGTTCGACCCATGCACATCCCTAGCTGAAATCTCCTTTATATATATATATAATGTTTTTTTTTTTTGAATTTAAAAAGGAATTTTCGATTTTTAAAAGTAATACTTTAAATTCAAAATTTGAAATCATTTCAAAGTTCGAATTTTAAATCAGCTGATCAATTCCAAAAATCAATTAATATGGCTGAGTAATTCCAATGTGGGACATTTAATGACTTGTCTGCCACCACAATTGTTTTAATTTTTTCGAATTAAAAAAGTGATTTTCGATTTTTAAAAGAATTTCTTTATTTCCAATCTACCAAAAAAATGAAAAAAAAAATTGGTGAGAAAAAAAAATATCGAATCAGGGAGTGACACATCTGCTGAACTCTCCTTTATATATATAGATTTTTTTTCAAATTTAAAAAGGTATTTTTCGATTTTTTAAAGTTATACTTTAAATTCAAAATTTGAAATCATTTCAAAATTTGAATTTTAAATCAGGTGATCAATTCCAAAAAGCAATTAATAAGGCTGAGTAATTCCAATGTGGGACATTTAATGACTTGTCTGCATCCATAATTGTTTTAATTTTTTCGAATTAAAAAAGTGATTTTCAATTTTTAAAAGAAAAAACTTTTTCCAATCTTCCAAAAAAATTTGGTGAAAAAAAAAAACGAATCCGGGAGTGACACATCAGTTGAACTCTCCTTTATCTATATAGATTGTTTTTTTTTCGAATTTAAAAAGGAATTTTTGATTTTTAAAAGAAATAGCTTAAATTCAAAATTTGAAATCATCTCAAAATTCGAATTTTAAATCAGCTAATCTATTCCAAAAAGCAATTAATACTGCTGAGTAATTCTAATGTGGGACATTTAATGACTTGTTTGCCACCACAATTGCTTTAATTTTTTTGAATTTAAAAAGTGATTTTGATTTTTATAAGAAAAAAACTTTTTCCAATTTACCAAAAAAATGAAACTTTTTTTTTTTGGTGAAAAAAAAAAAAACCAAACAGGGAGTAACACATCAACTGAACTCTCCTTTATATATATAGAAGATACTATACAATGGTCACACCAAATAACTAAAAATACTATAATCTTTAATATAATCTTATACTATTAGTCTTAAAGATCATACCAAATAAACCCTTATAGTTGTAACAAAAAAAAGATGAAAAATATCTGAATCCAGTGAAACCCTTGTTCCTCCACCTAAGAGCATTTGTTGTAGTCCCGACAGAACTACTCCTTCCATTGAGGAATTATCACTTGAAGAAAAAAATAAATTTTCTCTCTCCTCTAAAAAAAAACAAGTCAGAACATACCCAAATTTCCCTCTTCGTAATCTTCTATCTCCCTCTCAAGCGATAAGTTCTATTTCATCTGGGATAAGAGATGGCAACTTGTTTTCCACAAAAAAAAAAAAAGATGACAACTTGCTGTTTGCCACCCTGGCACCACTTTGAGCAACTTGACACTTGTTATACATAATATATAGAAGATAATAATTATTTTAAATTTTCTCCATTTTAATTTTTTTTTACCTTTTTAATAAAAAACAAAGTTTACATTCTTACTAGATGATTTTAATATTAATATATTAGAATAAAATATTGGATATTTTTATTTTTATAAAAATTTATATTTTTTTGGACACACTTATCAATAGATTTTTATAAAAATTAATATAATATGACATATTTGGAAGAATTATATAAATTCTTTATTAAAGGATATTTCTATCAAAAATATATACTTTTATCCTATCTAATATTAAACAGTACATTAACAAATATTGAATACAATATATTATCTTATTCAATATCATGACAGATATTGAAAAGTATTAAAAATTAATCAAGTCTTATACAATCAAATCTTTTACTATCAGATATTAGGGAAAGGTTATACTTAATACCTACTTTTCTTACTATCTCTTACTACTAAATCTTAATCGTTGATTTCTGTCAATCTAATGGTTATAATTTATTGGAAATTAATAATTAATTAATAAGTATGATCACATAAATTACAACCGTTAGATTAACGAAAATCAGCGGTTAAGATTTAATAGTAATAAAGAGTAAGAAAAAGAGATAATAAGTATAACATTTCCCCATATATTATCCTATACACTACACCAAATACGCCCTAAAGCGAAAGTATGGAAGATATTTTGTTCGATAGTTATTCCCTAATGATTTTTTCTGGCGACCAGTTTTACTTTGCAACAAAATGCACCGCCATAATCATTATGTGACACATTTTGCCATGAATTATAAATTTAATATAGTATAAAATCTTTATTACAACTAATATTAACACATATAATTTTGAGACTATTAAGTTAAATCTAAACTTACAGTAAACATCAGGCAGATTAAATTCTCATGCCTAACTAGAGTGACAAGCATATGTAGTTGGTCAAATGAATTTACTAATTCAAAATGTAACACTCTTAATTATTTAATATTTATTTTTAAATTGTAATTAATTAAAATGGTTCAATTAAATGATTATATATTTAATTAAATATTAATTAATTTTTTTTTAAAATTGTAACATTTTAAACCTAAGAAATAATTAATTACTGATATAAAAACAATAAGAAATATCAATAATCCAGCCCAAAAATAAGATGTTTAATAAAACTATAGTATTTTAATTTCAATTTATTGCAATTTAAATTATACAATTTCATGGACCATGCACTAACTGCAAAATACATTTAATACATGGGTGATGTCATAAGCACATTTTTCTTACATTTAACAAGATGAAAAAAATTTCACCAAAAAAAAACAAGATGAAAAAATTATTACAATACACTTGATAATACCTCATGATTAACTCTTAGTGATAATTTCTTTTATAACATTTCTCATCAGATATACGTTATCAAAATATCTATCATCTATCTTTGATAAATGAATAATTTTTTATTTTATTTTTTGGTTTCCCTCTTTGATGAAATTAATAACATTCGTAACATAGAACATGAATGCGTATCACTGGCTCCAAAATACTTTAGGAATTGAATCAACAATCTTTCAACCATAACAGGTAGCTTTTAGGACATATCCCACTTAACAATTATGCCATCTTTTTATTTTTATATCGAGGAAAAAATGTGTATCATTTTAAAAGATATAAAAGTGTATTATTTTAAGTGTGAAAAAAAAGATAGATTATGGAAGAGAATAACTGAGAAAAGTTTTAAAGATATGGATCTCACCTCTTTGTAAAAGTGAAATGACACAACACAAGATATGTCATTTTATTTAAAATCACACATATTTTTTCCTTTATAATATTGAGTAATCTAAATTTGACCGAGGCAAAGCTATCCAGTATTAGATTTTTCAACTATTTAAATGTCACTTTGCAAAAAAAATAAAAAAAAATAAACCCAAATAATTCAAAATAGAAAAAAATACCAAAACGATAACGCGCATTGAAAGAATGCGTGTTTAAACCGTGCATGAATTAGTTTGCATAATTGATCAAATTTTTTATTGGCAAGTGGTGTAATTTTAATCAGCTACGATTTTTTTGCGACAATTACCTAAAGCAGACACGTACCAAACCACGAACCTCATGTGGGACCGGTCGGCGTATCAAATTATTCAATTCCCTTGAATAAAATGAGTCACGGTTATCCAATTCCCTCTTGATAATTTTTTTTTTATTTTAGTATTTTTAAAAGAATATAATTATAATAGTCAAAAAGTTCAAAGCCTTATGTGATATTTTTTATTCTCGCATTACAGATAAATAAATAAATATATTGAATCTTTGATATATGAGTTTTATATTTCTCATTCAACATGATAATTGAATTCTCATGTTGTAGAGATAAAAAACACGTGGGACGCATATATTAGAAAAAATTATGTGTAGGACCCACGTTGGCACGAAAATCGAAGGGTGTGTAGAAAAATTCAAATTCTCATGTTAAATGAGAATTATAAAACCCTTGATATATTATGTGATGTTTTTTATTCAAGTATTACAGAATAAATAAATAAATATATTGAATCTTCGATATGCACTTAACTTAATGCATTTTGACCCATTTATTTTAGGGTTTATCATCTATCATTTAACATGATCAGAAATTTTTCCTACACACACAATATTTTGTGGGGCCCGCAGCAAAAAAAAAACTCTGACACGCAAAATGAATCTCTATAACATAACACAATCACTTTTCCAACATAATTCTTATAAAACCCTTTATTTTATCATATGTGAACAAAAAACACAACATTATCTAAAAAAATAGATGATATAATATTTGTTTTCAAATATCACAAAATAAATAAACAAATACATATAATAAATCTTCCATCTATCTAATGCCCAAAGGATTTATTCAAATCGTGGAGCATTAGTATACATATTTTCATCTGGCATTGCCTCTCTTATCCATTCGGCATTTGGACGAACATTTGATACTTGTTTTGCATGCAATCCAATGGACGTTTGCTGTAAGCCTCCACGAAAACCAACGAATATACGCGGTTGGCGTATTGTCGAATCTCGAGATGACTCGGAACTTCCCTCAAGTAGTCTCATTAATTTGTGTAGAACTTTTAAATTTTATACAGTTAGTGCGTCGAACATATTTGAAAGTAGTTCTTGGAGATGGGAATGTTTTTGTTTAAATATATCATCTCCACTTCAACAAAACCCCTTTACACACTATTTATTAAATTATACGCCATGAAGATGGCAAGTTGTTAGTTGGATAAGATTACATTAAATTAATAATTAACATATAAATATAATTTTTAAAAATAAATGCATTTCTTATAATCAAAGATGTAATATAAAAATAAAATAATTAATCTATTTTTTTAATAGAATAAGTCATCTATTTTTATCTGATAACTTAAGTTTTTTTTAGACATATGACTAAATGATTTATAGTTTGATCCTTATTCTTCCTTTCAATTAATAATTTTTAATAAATATTATAAAATTTCTTAGTATAGTGCATGATATAATGGTCCGATACAAAAACTTAATTTCCTGATTTTAGTTGTGCTTAAGAAAAATTTTCTCTAAAATAATGACTTGAGGATGATACACTGAGTGAAAGAAACACACATTTATTTTGAAATAAATAAATGAATAAATTGTTATTATATATATATATATATACACACTATAAATAAGTATATAATCTTTAATAATTGTACACATATATTATTTAAATTCAATTAAAGACATTAAAAATGAATCAAAATCTTAATCTACCTCAAATATTGCTTAATGAAGATTAATTCGAATCAAGATTATAATTTGAATAATTTTTTAAAAAATGGGGAGGGCTAAATCCCAGAAAAAAAGTTAACAAGGTGAAGAGAAATCTTAAACCAGAATATTTTTCATAATTTCATATAAGCTAATAAAGACTAAAAGGTTAATGGTAGAATGAGGTGAAGATTTTAATTTTAATACATTTTTAATATAAAAAACTATGCTCACAACTAATAATATATCAACATATTAATGAATGAGTTTGATTCTGTTAATGATTATATTATAATCAAACTGATTAAATAATAAGTGTTTGTGGGGTCCATTAAAATTACGTATATTGATTGATATTTACCAAAATAAAAATAAGGAAAAAATATTTATTCTTTTAATGGACAATTTTTTTAAATTAAAAATATTATTTTTTATTTAATATTTAAATTAAAAAAATCTCACTTTCTCCTATACTATTTCTATTATGTAACTGATTCTTTCACCATAAAAAATTTAATTTTTTTTTACTAAAATGATATAATTCTATATCTTCTAAAAAGATAAACATTAATTCCTAATAATAATAATGAGATAGTATCACTGAAGGGATCTTAAATGACAAAAATTTAATAATATAACATAAGTCTGATTAAAAATATCGTATAATAAATAATAGTAAAATAATATTTAAAAATAATTATTCCTTTCGAAAATGTAACATCTCCGTGCAGAAGATATAGAAAATATATTTGATATTTTCGAAATAGAAAGGTATTTTATATAAATTTAAAATCCATTGTACTTTTTTATTCTTATTTATTACTAAAGGGATTAAATTCTCTCGATATTAGAATTAGCTTATTACGGATTATGTATTAAAAAAAGCTTATTACGGATTAGAAGTTAAATCTGTCTAGTTGGACTAACTTTATAAAAGTCATTAAAAGATGTCCACAATTATGTAATCAACATCATATTTAAGTTATATTGAAATTTATAAATTTCAATTACATGAATCTATTATTCCAAATTTAAGAAAAAATGCAAACAACTAATGACTAAAAAATAAGTAAATAAAAATCACGACCAATTACCAAATATGTAAATCAATTAATAAGGAGTTATTTTAACTTAATTCATAATATCGAGTAATCGGAAAAATAGATGAAATAAGAAAAATAAAAAATCCAAACAAATTGCACACATAGTCAACATTCAACACGCCATGGACCCACTAAACCCGAGTCAAAGTGGCTTGTGGACCCATTTTTTTTGACAATTTTTTTATACTCAAAGAAATTATTATTATTATTGATTTGTGTGAAAATAATAAAATCCTACTAAATACGTTATAATAATTATACGAGTAATTTAAATTTAAAAAGTATCAATAAAAATATTATAATTTCAAAATGTATACATAATTAATTTAAATAAAATTTGAAAAATATAAATTACAATAGAAAAAATTGAAATGATAAAGTACACAAAATTAATTTAAAATTTAAAAAATTGGAATTAAAATAACTCATGTCGTTTTCAAAAACAAAAATTAAATTACTTCTAAAATAATATGCTTTAATTTTAAAATATAAAAAGTGGAGTCATTAGAGTGTAGGGGAAAAATGTTAAATAAAAGTAAAACCTTAAAAAAAATTATAATAAATAATTTTGTATTTTTAACAATGAAGATCATTTTTTTTTTGGTAATCTAATGAAGATCATATTTTATTAAATAAGAGTGTGTATAAAATGAAAATACAATATTTTGAAAGAAAAGTAATAATAAGAGAAATTAGTGCTGTACCTTGTCGCTTTGGCGGTTCTTTATCCCGATCTGCTTTCCGTCCAAATGAGATACCGCTGAGCTGGTTTTGTCAAAAACAAACAAACAAACAAACAAAGTCCACTAACTACAACTGATACGCGTCAGTTACAATTTAAGAATGTTCATAGCAAATTCCCTTATCTCTTTATGAAACGCATCTCAAGCCTTTCTTGTCTCGTATTGTTTTTTTCATGGGTATTCGCTTTTCATCTCGTCACGCTCATTCAAATGCCTCTCCATCTCCCACTCCCACTTTGGGGGGACTACCGGAGAGTTGCGTCGCTTTGATCCTCGGATACGCCGAACCTCCTCAGATTTGTAAACTAGCAACGTTAAACCGCACTTTTCGTGCTGCTTCCTGTGCTGATTTTGTGTGGGAATCGAAACTCCCAGCCAATTACGATGTTCTTGTTACTAAAATATTCGGTGATTTTCCCACAAATTTGGGCAAAAGAGCAATTTACGCTTCCCTTTGTCGCCTCAATTCTTTTGACGGAGGCACCAAGGTAATGAGATATGTTTAATTTAAGTCCAACTTGAAGATTCTCAAACTTGTGCTTAGATTTGTTGTTTTTTGCTGATGAGTTTGAATACATATTTGTTTTTTGCAGAAAGTTTGGCTGGATAGAAGCACGGGTAAGCTTTGTCTGTCCATATCATCCAAGGGACTATCAATAACCGGGATTGACGATCGAAGATATTGGAATTATATCGCCACCGAAGAATCTAGGTGAGATTCTTCACATTCATCTTCTTAGCATATAGAAATTTTCTAGCATTGGGAATGGGAACACTCCTGTTTCTTATCGTGTAGCCGTATTTTTTGTGGATGACTTATTTCTAATATTTTGGTCTGATGATTGATGATGTGGGGCAAGTAAGGGATAGAAGGGAAAGGGAAGGAATTGAGGGATAGAGAAACTCAAAGTGGAGAAAAAGATGATAAGGAAAATATTAAATTTAAGTTTAAGGATGTATTGGATTGAGATAGCAAAGGATTTTAATGGATTGTTTATGAAAAAAAAAATCGATTAATATTTAATTAGGATTAATGAATAATTTCATATAACAATTTTAATAAATATTTTTAAAAAAATATTGATGAAAATAAAATAAAAGATTTTAAGTGTGAATAACATGCTCCATTAGACTAATAGCATGTAAAGGTATCACAAAGTTTTAATGAATTTTATGCATACAAATTTTTGATTTGATTATCCTTCTTAAGAATTATCTTTGAATATTTGTTAAAAATTCATATGATTTTATAATATAAAATCATATAAATTCCTTTAAAATTCAATTTTATAAAGTTTTGATGATAAAAAAAGACTTTTAAAAAAGATTTTAAAGTCAGTACAATTCTAGATAATTTTTTAAAATTTATATTTTTTTATCTCAAAATAGTGTTTTAAAATCCTAATCCAATACGTCTGCAAAATCCAGTGCAGAGCAATCCTTGAATAGTCCATCCCAGCTTAATTACGGTGCAATGATATAATACTAAAATCTCAAAATATAGCGTGGATCAAAGAAAAAACTAATAACTCAAAATACTAAAATAACTCATCAACTATATGACATTTTTTAATACGGTCCAGGACCACCGTGGTCTTTCCATTCAAAAATTGACACCTGTATTAATTTTTTCTTTTCTTTTTTTCTCTCCGCTTTCTCCTCAACTTTTTCTCTCTTTCTCTCACCTCAGTCCCGGCCCACACTAACTTCCCTCCAACTATATGACAACTAAGGAGTGAACAAACAATCTCACTTGTGTTTTCTTCTAATTTTATTTTAGATAATAAAGCTTGAAATTGAAATCCATCCAAGTACGGTCTATATATTTAGGAATATTAAAAAAAATTAAAAATTTAGATTCTTATTTTATTCAGTTAAGAATTAAACTTTTAGACACATTTGGCTGAATTATTACATTATGTTCACCAAAAAGTAATTTTTTAAAATTTTAATTATTGTATAATAAATGAAATGTTTGATAGAACAACAATAAATATTACATTATAATCTATTTAATAGGCAACTAATTATAGTCATATTGATTTTTTAGTACATCATTTGAAAGAGGAAGTTGAATCACATTCAGCTAATGTTATGCATATACAAATCATGGTTGGTGCTATTGTGAAGAAAAATTAGTGGATTTTGTTGAAGATTAGAAGTTAAATCACATTCTTGAACATGCTTCTTTTTCCTTTGTTTGTCTCGTTGATTATGCAAGTTGTGAAGCTCATAGCAAGTAGCTTGATTGCCAAAATGATAAGTTTATTTCATGGAGTTTTGTAATTAAAACTGAGTTATTATCACAGATTCAATACTGTTGCATACCTCCAACAAATCTGGTGGTTTCAAGTGGATGGTGAAGTAGAGTTTCCATTTCCAGCTGGTACATATAGCTTATTCTTCAGAATACATCTAGGGCGAGCCTCCAAGAGGTTTGGAAGACGGGTATGCAACACTGAACATGTTCATGGGTGGGACAGAAAGCCTATACGATTCCAGCTTTGGACTTCAGATGGACAGTACATTGCATCCCAGTGTTTTCTGAAAGGACCTGGCAAATGGAGTTTTTACCATGCAGGGGATTTTACTGTTGAGGATGGTAACGCATCAACAAAAATTAAGTTCTCTATGACTCAAATTGATTGCACACACACTAAAGGTGGTCTATGTTTAGATTCTGTGCTTGTATACCCAAGTGAATTCAAAAAGGTTAAAGCATTTTTGGATTGCTCCTAATCATTTTAGGTTCGATTAGAATGTATGTCTAACATGTATAGAAAGTAGGGCGGCGTCAGGAGAAATGAAGAATCGAGTTTTTATTTGGTTCTTTAGTATTAGAATTTTGTAGGAGGATGAATGTGTGTAATTTTACTAGTTTATGTCGATTGGAATGGATCGTTCTTTCATAACTTTGTACGGTACAATTAAGAATATTTTATACTTGTGGCAAACTGAATGTATGTCACCACTTTGATGGCATTGAAAGAAGATCGATCCAATGGTTTTTCTCAGTAGATTACTTTATTAGTAATGGGTTACGACTTAAGATAGATTGAATTAAATTTAGAATATATCAGGATTTTATGCTTTAGTTCGAACAAAATTTGTGCTCTATATGATTTGTATGGAAATTGCTTTGTGCCATGTGAAAATTCATATTATGGTGAGTTCTTTAGTGGCAAAACAATGACAATATTATTACGAGGAGACAGTTGGGCAAGGTTCTTCGTTCCCGTTTCCTTTAATCCTTCAATTTAAGAGAAGCACCTTACCTTTACGTAAGTGCTTGCCGATGTTCTTTCCATTGTCTACAACAAGCTCAACCGTATTATCAAAGCGGAACTGTCAGCTTCCACCATCAAAGTCAAATTCAATTATGGCTTGTCCTATCTCGAAATTTGCATAGTTCTCATGCAACTTTTGGCCAGTGTGTCTCTGTAGATTCTTGTTGTTGGTTTTTCAGAGATTACTTTGATTATAAGTGGTGGGCTATTGAATTTTATTTTTTGGGTCTGCATAAAGGACTGCATCCATTAGGATCACAAGTTTATTTTCAAGAACAAAGAGATTCTAAACGAAGAATCAATTCAACACAAAAAGTTTAAACTGTTAGGGAGGCATATTGTTAGGGAGGCAGGTTACATTAATGATTTTTATATTTATCTAACACGTTCCTTCGTACAAAAGCCCATTGGGGTAGTGAATAGTGAAGATCGAATTTTTGACAATGAGGCTCTCTTACACCATATAAATAATTAATTCAATCCAAAAAGTTAAATTGTTAGATGACGCGACATTAATAATTTTTATAATTCTCTGACAAGTTAAAAATTGCAAAAGAAGGAGAAGACTCCAAGATCCTGGAAAGAAATCAACAAGGAGTTCCACAAACTCGCCAAGAAAGTATCTAACACCATCTCATATATCAAGGTTTCACTTGTTATTTCCACACTTTAAACTGGTTTTCATATTTGTACAATGAATGGTAATGATTCAAAGAGGTTGGTAGGTTGCAGCTTTGCTTTTAGAGGCGGAGTTGTAGCAGAGATAGATGTGAAGAATTTGTCAGAATATCTTGATGAGAATATTGACTAAATTGGACGAAATGTCAGCTGAGAGAGATCTGAGATTGAAGTGAAGAGAACAGGTAACCATTGCATAATTATAATCTATGAATTGCTAATTATGTCATTTAGTTAATACGTTTTGGAAAAAAAATTGTTGAAGGTGATGATTATGACAGTTCAGAAGCATATTTTAAACTCTAGATATGTTGAAGATGCCAAACTCCATTTCCCACAAAAAAGAAGATAACATGTAGTAAATCAAGAGTAAGGTGTATTCAGTGTTTCAAAAGCAGCACATACAGGGAAGGCAAGGAAATACAACAGCACAGCAAATTCCTTAGTAGCAACAACCGTTAAACATTCATAGTATGATAAACCCTTGGTTTATCATGTTTTGAAGCATGAATTAGCTTAACTTGTGTGATTAAATGGATGGAAAAGAGGGTTAAATTCCTCGAAAGTCCTAAATACAAGTTCTGAAGTTTATATTGAAAATTTACATTGTTCTTGTAGGAAAATGAATCTCAAGAAGCAAAAGAGAGAAGGAAAAAGATTCTGAAGAATTTGGAGGATTAAGTGTTGAGCGCTAAAACGGCCAAAGCAAATGTTTTAGTGCGCTGCTGCAAAGAAAAATTCAAAAAGATGCAGGTCTCGAGCCCTAAAACGGTCAAGTCAAGCGTTTTAGCGTGTTGATGTTCAACAAAATGCCAAAATTCCCCGGAAGTGTGCGCTTTAGCGGTCATGATGAAATGTTTTAGCGCTGAGGACAGTTAAAAGCGGTTAGACATCCTTCAAATTGAGCGCTAAAACGTCCGACAATGAGCGTTTTAGCGTTTCAACGTTCGTGACAACAATTACAAAGGAGTGTGTTTTAGCGCTCGATCCAGCGTTTTAGCGCCTATGTCAGTTTTTGGATGTTATTTCAATTTTGAACTTGTAAACTATAAAAGGGGCAAGGGGCTTTCACACTTAGTATCTGATACTTTCATTCTCTAAAATTTCTAAATTCCTTAGGTCTTAGTCTTGTATTAGTTTTAGTATATTTTATGTAATTGTGATTGAAGATTGAAGATTCAACAACATGACAATGGAGTTAAATCTTTCTTCTTCTCTTGTTATTTCTGTTTCAATGTCTGAGTAGAGTCCCTTGTAGTTGGATTTCAATGGAACTCAAGGATGAATTTATGTATGGTTGATTGAATATTATGATTATCTTTTATGTGATGGAATGAGGGTGTCTTTGTTAATTCTTTCCATTAAGGAAGTAATGTAGAACAGGAATGTTTACATTACTTTTGTAACTTGCAATTTCATCATCAGTTTTCTATTATTCAGGAATGGAAATAGGACTTTGATGCAATCTTTTAAATCTCAGTGATTAATGTATGTATTGAGAAGGAAATTACCAAGGGATTGAGAATGTATCAACTAAGATAGTAAGGAATTACATCTTAGTGATAATAAGAAGATTGATTGACATCACATTGGAGATAATTCATAATTGGATCGATTCTTACATAAGTTTATGGTTGAGGAACATTGATTTCCTTACTACTTGTTTAAAATTGTAATTCACATTTTAGTTATTTTTCCGATTCCAAATATAATTCAAGTTCTGGTGACAATTATCAATGCATTCAATGAATTCTTGTTTGATTCAACTTAATTATAAATGGTTAGTTGGTATTTGAACACAAATCCTCGTGGGAACGATCTTTACTTATCATTTTATTACTTGTAAGACTAGTACACTTGCTAAAGTCGCAACATAGTAACAACAAAATGGGAGACTTTTTATTAAAGCCCCCTAGATAGAAGAGTACAATTAGTACACTTAGTCATCTAGGCGTGAGTGTTGCCAGTTTCTCTTCCCAGTTGCTTTGCTTTAGTATACTAAATTCGTTAACAGACCTACACAAATGATTGGGCTGCAATTTAATTCCAGAAGTTAGTTCTTGCATGGGGCGGTTAGTGTTTTGCTCTCTTCTATTTGCTGCTGGGATGATCAGCTCTTTCCTATATGTTCATAAATTTTTTTGAGGAGGTGGGTTTGCAGAGTTTGGGGCTGTAATGAAACTGTCTAGTTATAAATTTTAGATGGAAACATCAAAGAGAATTTATTTATTTCAACACCAGCTGTGAATGTTCATCTATGTCAGTGGGATTTTGCTGAAGCGAGAATTTTTTTCTTTTGATATTGGTGCATAGGGACCATGTAACCAATCATGACTCATGACCTTCATTATATACAGAAGATATTAATATTGAAATAAATTTTGCTGCTAGCTCGGGACCATTCCTCTATTAGGCCAATCACTTCACCAGATTCATTTTTTATTTCTGAATCCTACTCTAAATTGAAGTGGTTAGCACTCGTATGTAAAGAATACAGATATTAATGATCGGTGAAGAACTTCAAGAGACTTGTTTCCTTTAATCTGCACAACTATAACAACATTGGGAAATTATATATGCCAAAAGTCAAGAAAAACTCTTCTTTTAGTAGAGTAAGTAGTAACATTCAAATTTCAAACAAACATGTAACCAAAGTACCCAACAACAGAAACAAACCAGAAAGTATAACTACGTGTCACTTTATCAAAAACAAATACCAGCCAAATCTGCCATCAATGCTACTGCAACACATGGGAGAGCTAGTTTTGATCTTCCAGATGTTTACATCCCACATTGTAATAGGAGAGACTATGAAAACAATATGATGGATTGCAGAAACAAGTTTTTGCAATTATAACAACTCAAATCTGTACCAATCGTATTCTGGAAGCTGAAACGGCCAAAGAAAGAAATGAACTTGATCTGGCATATGGTTTTTTTTTTTTTTGGTTTCCCAAGGTATCCTCCGGCCGACAACCGAAGACTAATCCTTTCGAGGCGGGAGGTCTGGCATATGGATTTAGAGTTTTACTAAATAAAGCATAACAAGCCAATCGCAATAAGTTGAAATTTGAACAATTTGTAACTAATACTCCAACTCCAATTGCGTCTCCACCCAAACTCCAGGGCTCCCAATTGAAACATGAAAGAAACATTACCATGGTAAAGTGTACTACTCAACAATTTATGATAGGAAACTATATCGCCACAAAATTCTCGTACACCTAGGGGCAGAAGTAGGCCGTGCCGGCCTATAGGGCTTATGGCCTAGCCTACATTAGGTCAGACTTAGTCAACTATATATAGGCAAATAGAACATGCCTGGACTTTTAAGAAAGCTTATTTAAGAAGCAGATCACAGACTTTTTCTAATATATCGAGCATATAAACCTACAAGCCGGTTTATATCATATTATTTCTTTTAAAAATAAAATAATTATTTATAATAGCACCAAATGGTGATAACTTAGTTGGTGCATGTGAGCTGAGTAGGTGGTGGAAGGGTCTAAGTTTGATTCCCACCAATACAACCTTTAGGAGTGACATAAGATCTATACCAATTTCTACAGTAGCATCAAAATCAACATTTAGTGCTAGAGAAAGAGTTATTGATGCTTATCGTTCTAGCTTAGTTGAAGATACTATCCAAGTTTTAATATGCGGTGAAAATTGGCTACGTAATAAGTATGGCTTGAAGAAAAAATAAAAGGTATAAAAAAGATTTTTGTTTCTTAATCTTATTTTCTTTCTATTCTTTAATCTTATTTCTTGTTTTATACATTTACAAATTGTTTGCCAACTTATGTAACTTTGGAATTGTATTTGCACAGGAGAGAAGATGATGAGAAGTTTTTGGCTACTACAAGCACATGATGTGGTTGTAGGATTCATAAAGTTATTTTAATTTACATAGTATGGATTGGTTTGCTGGATTTGATAAAATTTATGTTATTTAGTTTGAACATTTTGCTATTGAAAGTGACTTAAATGCATATTGTGATAAGTTGTTGTTGTTATTCATGTTCTATTGCGATGTTGAAATTGTGATTTTTATTTTAACAGCAGAATTTGAGTATTTTGTTAAGTTGATTAATGGTTCTACTTGGAAGTTAAAAATTAACAGGCTAATAAGACCATTTGTTTTTGTATGAATTAATGGGTCAGGCTAGGCTAACAGTTAGACTTATACTATGCTATTGGGCCAGGTCAAATTGGAATTTTTTTAGCATAGGGTTAGAATTTTCAAGACAAAGCTCGGCCCAACTCAACCCACTTTCACTCCTACGGTACACCCAATCAAACAATGACATTGCTTCTGGCTCCTAAAATTCGTAACTTTCATGTCGCACGTCGATATTGCTATGCTATCCGAGAATTTCAAATCGGGACCGTTTGGTTTTATGTGAAAATGGAAAAAATTTGAAATGGTCCAAGCCTCGTGAAAAATTGGGTGGTTCTTCGCACAAGGAGAATTTTTTTTCTTACATTCTTATTCATGTGTTTTTTCTATAAATATGCATTCATCGATAGGGTCAAATGACAAATCACCGATAGGTGTATGGGTCTTTTGCACTTATATGATCCTCACTTGATCTATTTCTAACCATTGTGGGACTTACTTCACCACTACTCACACTTGATTATTTCCAACATCCTCCCCTAAAGTGTGAGGTACCCCCTAAAGGCAACTTCTACAAAAGTTTATTCTCTTTAAATATTGGAGTCACATTAGTCTTCTACATAAGCTATCACCATGTCCAAATACTTAGCATAGCCAAACCGTTGGCTCTAATACCACTGTTGATAATGGTATGAGGGAGTCTAAAACCTTTATAAATGATTCTTCCACCAATAGAGCAAATGATAAACAACAATAAATAAGTTGATACCATATCTTAATCCAAAACTGTAAGTTTATTAGTCTTTTACACTTACATGATTCTTACTTTATCTATTCATAGCCATTGTATGACTTACTTCGCCATTACTCATACTTGATTATTTCCAACAGTGAGAAGAGAGCACCCAATTTTTGGTGCTTAAGGGTGCGCATGACAACCTTCCCGGAATCATTTTTTTTAATTTATGTCGCCAGGAATAGAAATGGATAGAAAACTCGTTTGGTAAAAACAGTTTATTTTTTGTTCCCGGATGAACCTGATTAATTTTGTGCTGGGGAATAGAAAAAGAATCAGAAAATTTCTGCTTTTTTGTTCCCGGACACAAAATGATAATTATCTCTCTTAATCACTCTCCATCTCTACCATCATCCCAACACGACCATCGTTGTCGCCGCTATCGTACCACTAGTGTTGTCGTGACCACCGCCACTATGACGACCACCACCTCCACCCATCACTACCACCATGCCACCACCACAACTACCACTGCTGCAACCACCACTATCACCGTCCCCATCCCCACCACCGTCATCAACCACCACCACCATCATCGCAACCATTGCCGCTACTGCCACCATCGCCATCACCACACCACTGCCACCACCGCTACCATCACCGCCATTGTCAACAACCATCACTATTATTGATGCAGCCACCACCGTCGTCACCACCATTACACCACCCCCGCCACTACCATCACCACCACCACCATCACTATCACCTACCACCATCGCCACCACCGCGCCACTGCCACCACCACCACCATCTCCACGATGCCATCACAACCACCACCACCACCATGCCACCGTTACCATTGTCGCCGCCACCAATGCCACCAACCACCATCCCCACCACCATTGTGCAGCCACTGCCATCACCTCCACCACCACCACCATCGTCTCAACCACTACCGTCACCACCACGACCATCGCCACCATTACATCACCCCCGCCACTGTCATCTACCACCACCTCCACCGCCGTAGCCACTTCCACTGCCGCCACCACCACCATCTCCATGATGCCATCACAACCATCACCACCATGCCACCGCTACCATTGTCACCGCCACCAATGCCACCAACCACCATCCCCACTGTAACAGCCCGTGTTAACCCGGATTGTTAACATACTATCGTATTAAGCCACGCTTAATTAAAATGCGAAATAACTTTTTCTTTAATTCAATTATGACGTCATTAACTTAACCAACTTGATTACTTAATCATTTTCATAAAAATACTGCCTGTATGTAAATTGCAAGACAACTAACTGAAAAACCTCATATATAAATCATAAGTGAGTATCTAACGCAACAGGACTACAACACATAGCCTGGGTCAAAATCCTGATACTTAAATTACAACAGCAAAACAAAAGACAATAAACAACCATGTGGCATGGACAAACCCCATGCTCACCAAATAAGGCAACAATGCCCAATAACAGTCTCAACATAAACTCAGCAGAAAACATAAACAACAGTCAGAAAACATAACAGCAGTCAGCATATCATCAATCAGCTCAGCTCTGGCCTCCTGCCACCTGAGCCTTCAACATTACCTGATCCTGAAATAAGCGTCCCCAAACGTGGGGTGAGATCTCTAACAAGAAATCTCAGTAAGACAAGGGGTCCTCAAGGAGTCTCCACCCCAAGCTCACTTACATGAGTAATATAAGTTCTAAAAATAGTATTACAATATAAGTTCCAAAATCATGCGATGCAGCAATTAATCATGCCATGTGTGTTATCAAATCTACTGGCCAGAGAAATGTAGGAATACGTCTATGCCTACATGAGTACATGGATACTACCTGCACCTCACCCACAGCTTCTCCATCTTGTATGTACTACATACTCAGGATTGCCGTCTAGGTGGACACCACATGCATCTCATAAAAGCTCATTGCATATAAATAGCTCAACAGCATTTCCAAAATAATAAAGCATGTAACACAGCATGCATAAACCCATCCCCATGGGACATGGTGGAACAACAAAATGGCTAAACCGAGGATACGAAAGCTTACCTTGCAAGCTAGCTATCCAAGCCAAGAGTCCAACCACTCACAAGTCCACAAACAGCAGTATCACAATCTGATATGGACCAATAACACATTAATATTCATGCATCACAAGCATACAACTTAAAGACTACGCCTTTCCTTTACGTTTTACATCTTAAGGCTTCCAACAAAGCCATAAGCCCTTAATCATGTGATTCTGACTTAGTTCATTAGTTACAGAAGTTCAACTTCCTTAAACTTGGGTCCACACACATCTAATAGCTTACTGTTCATACAGCACAGTTGCTGTCTGCGCAGAACCCAGGATATCCGGATATCATGAAGAACATATCCGGATATCACACTGGACATATCCGGATATGTCATATCCGGATACCCAGATCCCATATCCGGATATCAATATTCGGATACCATATCCGGATACTTATATCCGGATATCTGTTCGACAAATATCCGGATATCTCACGACAGAATGCAGTTTCTACATTTCGTGAATATCCAACCCAAAGATCTAACTTTTAACACATGTACACGTTAAAGCATGCATCTTTAATCCATTTTAGGTTCATATACATTGTACCCTCTTGTTTACTCATTAAACATGGCCAAGACATCAACTTTAAGCATTAAAACTTAAGATCAAAGGTGAGGGAACTTACCAAAGCTCAAAACAGAGCAAGGTGTGCTCTTGGAGCTCTCCCAAGACACTTCAAACTCAGCCTAAGTAGGAGCACGAAAATGGCACTTTCAAGATGGGTTCTTGCACCACAAGAAGGCACTTTGAAGCTCACAATGACTACCACAAGGTAGCCATCACTAAAGCTCCAAACTCAGCTCACTAACCTCACACACACAGCAGTTGACACTGCCCAAGAACACTCCTCTTACTCCCTCAAGGATGCTCACAAGTGTGTAGGAAGGAAGAAGGAGGAGAAACCAAGCCAAAGGTGAAGACTTGCTCCTCAAGGGTTGAAGGAAAGGAATGAAATAGAACCACCCCCCTTCAGCCACCAACTCACGTTCAAAAAATAAGGTCTGCCTAGGGTTGTATGCTAATGTGTCTATTTATAGGCACATGGCCACTAATCGCGCAGTATTAGCCTTAATAGCAAAGTAAAAGATATTGATCCCAAACTTTGGAATCTAGACTTACACATTTTTCTAAGATTTTTCATATTTTTATTTTATTTTTCGGAGCACCTTTCCGGTACGCGCTTTTCCATAGCCAGTATCATTTCTGGCATCAGATTACGTCATTTCCGGGATACTTTTCCGGTACGCATTTATACCGAGTAGCAGAACCGGTATCTGCGCTTTTCTTCCGAAAAGCGACTTTCAGCATTTTTACCCATTCATTATAATTATTTAAGCCCAATAATAATTATTAAGGTCAATTATGGAATTATTTCCTAATTATCATAATTAACTTACTAATTACCTTAATTAGCGGTGCGGGTTCTTACATTCACCACACCTTTTTAAGGATTTTGTCCTCAAAATCAGAAACATACCTATCTCGAAAGTCGGGATACTGTCGGAGAAGCTCATCCTCTCGCTCCCACGTGCACTCCTCAGGAGTTCTTCCTGACCATTGCACTTTGACCATCGGAATGATCTTGCTCCTCAACTGCTTCTCGCCACGATCGAGAATCTTGAGTGGTCCGACGGGAGTCTTTAGGTTCTCCCGAACCTCCACATCATCCGGCTGCACCACGTGCGAAGGATCTGCTATGTACTTCCGAAGCTGAGACACGTGAAACACGTCGTGGATGTTGGCTAAGTTCGGAGGTAAGGCGAGTCGATAGGCAACTGGTCCTACTCTACCAAGGATCTGGTAGGGCCCAATGAATCGCGGGCTCAACTTCCTCACGCCGAGTGCCCGTCCAACACCGGTGACAGGTGAAAGTTTCACAAACACGTGCTCACCCTCACTGAACTCCAGTGGACGATGCTTGACATCGTAGTAGCTTTTCTGGCGATTCTGCGCCTGCTTCAACTTTTCCCTGATTATCTGGATCTGTAGGGTAGTATCTTGGACAAAGTCCAAACCAAACAGCTCTTTATCTCCAACCTCCGACCAGCAAGTAGGAGTCCGACACCTCCTACCATACAGCGCCTCGTAGGGTGCCATGCCCAGACTAGCATGAAAATTGTTGTTGTATGAAAATTCAACCAACGGAAGGTACCTATCCCATGCAGAACCCTGCTCCAAAGTGCAAGCTCTCAACATGTCCTCCAATGTCTGGATGGTCCGCTCAGTCTGTCCGTCAGTCTAAGGGTGATAGGCGGTACTCAATCTCAACTGCGTACCAAAAGCCTCCTGCAGCGCCTCCCAGAACCGAGAAGTGAACTTCGGGTCCCTATCACTGATGATACTCTCGGGCACCCCGTGAAGCCTCACAATCTCGCGGACATATAGCTTGGCCAACTGCTCGGTAGTGAAGCTCACCTTCACTGGAAGAAAATGGGCAGACTTGGTCAATCTGTCCACAATGACCCAGATAGAGTCACAACCAGCCTGAGTTTTAGGCAATCCCACCACGAAGTCCATGGAAATACTCTCCCACTTCCACTGTGGAATCTCAAGAGGTTGAAGTTTACCAGACGGTTTCTGGTGCTCGATCTTCACTTTCTGACAAATAAGGCATTTTGATGCTCTCCGGCAAGTATACCGATCGCACAAGTAATAAAGTGATAAATACAGTTCGTCTCCACAGGGATTAGATCTAATATCAAGTAAAAATTTTCTTAAAGAATGGAAGTTTTCAAATGGGGTTTGTGTGACAAATATTGTCAAATTGAGTGAAATTAAAAATAAAGACTTGTTTTTGTGTTTTTGAATTGAAAAAGAAAACAATACAATTGAAAATGGATTTTTAGAAAAATATGAGAAAAGTATTGTAGCCAGGGTTCATTCACCAAATGATCCCCGCTTTTTACTCCGGATTGATTTATAAAAATCATTTATATAATCACTCAGATAAATTATCATCTAAAAGATTTAATAGTTAACCCTCAATTCCTTGCAGGGTTAACCCTTTAATCCCATGAGAAACCCCAATTCCTTGCAATGTTTCTCATGGGATCAAGCAATGGGCGTGATAATTTAAGCATCTGCAATCGTATACACGTCTATTCCTAGCACGCATACAGATTGTTATCTTACCCCCTTTCGAGATCAAAACCCCAATATTCCTATCTAGGATTTTGATCCTCAGAATATCCCCAACTATCAGATTGATCAATTCTAATAAAGGGAATATGAAATTCGCACAGAGTAATGATAAAGATAATTATATAAATCAAAAACCATAAATCAATCCTTCGTATCAAGGGTTCACATATGGATCGTGACCCTGACTACAATAAAAATGATCTAGCCGATCAACATCATGATCGCTGATCTAAAATTCAACATAAAATTAAAACAAAAGATAAAGAAATACTAGATGTAGATGAAGAACGAAGAACAACTCCAGTGCTCTTCTCCTCCAATCTCCAGATCTGTCCTTGAATCCTGTCTCTGTGTTTTTTCCTTTTTTTAGATCTACCAAGTCTGCTGACCTAGTTGCATAAGAGGTGCTTTTATAAAATTTTATTTCCTTTCCAAAAGTGCCCCTCAGAAAACACGGAGATCCGTCCCGCAGATCGGCGCCGGTTGGCACCGAATTGGCGCACGTTTGCGCCATCCCAAATCTGGCGCTGGGTGGCGCCACTTTTCCAATATATATGGCGCTAGTTAGCGCCACTTTTACTATTCATTGGCGCTAACTAGCGCCAACTACATTTATTTTTAGGCGCTAGCTAGCGCCAGTGTTCTGACTTACGGCGCTAGCTTGCGCCATTTCCTTTGTAAATTGGCGCTGCCTTGCGCCAACCTTCTGTCTTATTGCGCTGAGACGCGCCGCTTTCTTTCGTAAATGGGCGCTAGGTTGCGCCAAACTTCTGTGATATTGCGCTGAGCAGCGCCACTTTCTTCATTAGTGGGCGCCAGGTTGCGCCAAGGTTCTGTCTTGTTGCGCTGAGGAGCGCCACTTTGTTGCTACCTAGCGCCACTTTGATGTGCTCGCTGCAACCCGCGTCATGCTTGGAACTCATAGTGTGCTATAATTTCCCTGTAAAAATACAATTAAAATGTGAATATTATTGACATTCAAAGAATCAATATAATTAGCCAATATGTATTTAATTTGCTCTCTTATGACTCAATTCTTGTCAATTTTATCACATAAAAATCACACCTGCCAGAGGCACATCAAACCATTCCCAGATTTAAACGTTGCTGTCCCCAGCAATGTAAAAGACTTAATCCAGGAAATATTCACTTAATCTAACATAACAATCATAGTTACTCTCAGACTCAATATGCCATGTATGCCCGACTCATTATCATGAACTTCCAATAATGCCATCAGCTTCTTAAATATATAAGTCTACATTGATTACCCCTTACACAGATAAATAATGTTCACTCAACACTCAGTGTTTAAGGGTATCATGAGCACTCAATTACTCAAAGCTATAACACTACCATATGCTTGATTATATTCTACAAAATTCTTGAAATTGAAGAATCAAACACATGCATTAATTGATCAAAAGGACTTCACAGGTTGTAACTTTGGCTGGGGTAATAGGTAGGAAAATTTGGATAGTAGCTCAAACAACCAAGAGATTGAAAACTGATATTATTTCATTTTTAACAATTTCAACTCAATTGTTTTGCTCCACTAACATTCCCACAGAATTCCGGGAATTCATTCCTTCCTGCCACCTTTTATTCCTTTCCTTTTTCTTGCTTTCTTTTTCTTTTTCTCTTTTCATTTTGCCCTTTCTTCTCCTTTTTTTTTTCTTTTTTTTTTTTTCTTGACCATTGTGGAGCTTACCTCACTTTCTTTACTTTATTTCCAACACTTTCAGTGATTCAATCTCAACCAAGGTAAGTTATATGGATATTGGCTAAGCCATTAATCAGGCCACAGGTCATTTTACAATAAATCAATTCAGGCTCAAAAGGGCTAGCAAGGGAAAATTTCATACAGGTGGGCTATTTTGGCCAATAGCTAATAAGAACAAAATGCCTTTGTCATATCAATCAATGCATGCATTACAGAGAAACAAATCAAGTTCTAGAGTATTACAACAGTGAGGCCTTTCAACAAGAATTTCAGTGTTTAGGCTCAAAACCTCACAGCTATGGTATCAATGTAGACTCAAGAAAATTGACTTCAGACATTATCAGAATTCACAATCTTAATTCAGACAACCAAGCAATCATGCAATCTAATTATGCCTATGCAATGTTATGTCAGAAAGTCATACAATATATTCCAAGAATTTAATCATGTACATTAAAAAGATGAGCACATTTAAACCTGGGATTTGTTCAAAACACACCATTTTTTTTTTTAAAGATAACACAAAATAACTATAAAAATAACTAAAAATAAATAATTTACAAAATTTAGAATATCTCCCCTGATCGAAGAATTGAAGTTCTAAGGTGCAAGCCAACCATTCCCAGAATTAGAGCATTGCTGTCCTCAGCAATAATTAGACCACAAAAATGACTAAAAACCTGCACAATAGAACAAACAGTGGCATATAGAAGAAACTATAATGCACACATCAAAATATCCGAATGTTTGAGAAATAATCTAACAAAAAGAAAATAATTGACCCTAACTACAAATTAAGCTAAATACAATATATCTCCATCCGTATGAGACATCAATCGTCCTCATCTTCAGAATCTTCCGTTGCCATCCTTCGAGCAACTTGGAATGGATCAGGAGGAGGACGATACAGCTCTGGGTCAATAAATGGCTGTGAAGGCATAGGAACATCAGCCGGAGCCGGGGCAGGATAAGGGTTTTGATACACAAAAGGAGGAGGAACTTCTGGATACACCGGTCGGAATGTTTCAAATGGCACAGTTGGATATGCATGCTCCAGGAATTGCTGAAAATACTCTCCCTGCATAAGAAGTTTCTCATTCTGAATAGAGATACGCTTGAACTGCTGCTGATTCTGAATAAACATCTGTGAAAGCTGTTGTTGCATCTCATAAAAATCATAAGCAGGAGGAGGCCCTTGTGTAGTAACTGGAGTCGTATGAGCATATTGTGCTTCTGAAGCATCCGACACAGGTACCTGAGGTATAATAGCCATATGTGGAACACGTGGAGAAGCTAGGCCTACCAGCTTCTGCGGTCCTACTTCTGAAATTACCTGACTTTATCACAGTGATCTATGTATGTGTCCAGAGTCAATGTAGATGC
>JAVKPL010013209.1:0-72088 GCA_032173675.1 Gastrolobium villosum | reverse complement strand
CAGTAACATACAGCAGAAACAGTGAACGTTTTTAAAACAGAAACAGTGACGTTTTACAGCAGAAACAGTAGCACCTTACAGCAGAAACAGTGAACGTTTAAAACAGTGACATACAGTGGCTTTTGATCCTAAAAAAACAGTGACATAGATAGTGACTTTTGAACATCAAAACAGTGGCATGAGTAGTGATGTTGATGCATCAAAACAGTGACATAAATGGTACATTTTTGAGCATTAAAACAGTAGCATAAATCATGGTTTTTTGGACACTAAAACAGTGGCATTTTATGGACTAAAACAGTGGCATAGGTGTACATAAAACAGTGGCATTTGTGTACATAAAACAGTGGCATTTGTGTACATAAAACAGTGGCATTTGTGTACATAAAACAGTGGCATTTGTGTACATAAAACAGTGGCATTTGTGTACATAAAACAGTGGTATATTCATACAAAAACAGTTGCATATTTCTTAAGCATGACCAAGAGACTTTTATGCATACAAATCATCATGAGATAGCTCCACCATTTTAATTTTATCATGCTCACACTTGAATCCAAAACCACACATAATCAAGGAGGCATTTAAGCACACATACATGGTTACAATGAAAGTATTTCTAAGCTCAAGGCTTACCTCTTGAAGCACACACTCCTTGCTCACACACCACACCTTCCTAGTTCTTCCAACAACAAGTCCATACTTCCTAGGAGGTGATCTATGCGCATTCAAGGGTGAGGAGGACAACTTTGGACAGCTCCCAAGGTGAGTACCATGGCTGGACAGTGAGGGGAAAAGAGAAAGGAAACTCACACTTACTTGGTGGTATAGGCCACGGTTTAGAGAGGTGAGGGATGATGAGTGCTCAAAGCTTTTCTTTCTTCCTCCAAGTACTTGTGTGTTCGGCTAGGAGTGAGGGAGGAGGAGGAGATGTGGGCTGAATGAAGAATGAGGACAGCCCCCTCTAGTTGTGCGCAAGACTTAAAGAGAAGGTGAGGGAAGGTTGCAATGATGGACATCATGAAATTTCTGATTTCTTGGGAAGGTTGGACTGCACACAAGGTCAAAACAAGCAAGAGGTTGCTTCTACCATACACTAAGCTCATGCAAAGAGGTGAGAGGGGGAGGGGTTCAGATCTGAATCAAGCTACTAAGTCAGAATTTTTCTCTGCACAACAGCCAAGACTTGCACACAAATGACCAAGTTATGCGCATAGGGTGGAGTGTGAGGGAGGTTCACTAAGTCCACAAGCAAGACAGCTTTGTGGCAGCCAAGAAATCTGATTTTTGGGGCTGACTTAAGTCAGAGAAATTTTCTGCACAACAGCCATGATTTGCGCACATAAGGAGTGGAAAGAGGTGCCATTTGTGACAGCCAAAAATCTGCATAAATGCAGTCCATGTGCGCATGGAAAGAGAGGTTGCAGCCAAAAAAAATCCTCTTAAGATGCATGTGGAAGCAAGGGCAGGTTTGACTCATGATGGGCTGCAAAAAGCTTGCAAAAATCTGCACAATGCAGTCTCATGATGGAAGTGTAAGGGGGTTCTCCAAGTCAACACTCAAAGGCAGATTTGTGTCATAGAAAAATCTGATTATAACCCTCTCCATGTGCGCCTAATGGAGGAGAGATGCAGCCCAAATTGATGCTAAGAAGTACATGTGTCTTACATGAAAAGAAATTGAAGTCTAAGGTGCATAAACTAAGGGTGAGGTGGCGGTTTAGCAAGGGAACAAATTGGCAGATTTACCAAGTCCCATTTACTCTCTTTTGCGCATGAATGAGAGGGAAATACCTCTAACCATGTGGTGTTCCTTGCTGCATAAGGCAGCCTTGTTGGACAAGGCTTGGGAGAGGTAATATTGGGTTCAACATTGGGCTGAACTAGCTAGGTCCAAAAGCCTCTCTTGGGCCATAGGCCACACCTTCAATGGATCCAATAAGACAAGGCTAAGGGTGGCAAGTCCACACACACTAGCCCACACACAAAAACCTTATAACACACACAAGTCCATTAGTGACATATATATTCCTCATATGATTAAATTCACATGTCTACATATGTACCTTCCTATGATTTAATTTAAATACTCATCCAAGGATAAAGATCAAACAATTCGCAAGCCATCACACATAAATCATGCATCCGAAATCTACCCATACATTTATAACATATAGTACTTATGTATTTTACTAATTATGCGGGATGTTACACTCTCCCCACCAAATAGGAATTTTGTCCGCAAAATTAACTTACTTAAGAGCTAAACAGTTCTGGATATCGTTTCTGAATGTCGTTCTCGCGCTCCCAAGTGGCTTCAGCTTCCGATCTGTTGTTCCATAATACCTTCACCAGCGGAATCTCTTTAGAACGGAGTCGCTTGACGGATCTTTCAAGAATTTGGAATGGTTGCACTTGATACGTCAGATTTTCCTTTAGTTCTACTTCTTCCGGCCGTAATACGTGAGATGGATCAGAGAGATACTTCCGTAGCTGTGACACATGAAATACATTGTGAATTCCTGACAGATTGGGTGGTAAAGTCAACCGGTATGCAGACTCTCCAATCCGGTCCATAATCAGATACTGTCCTAAGTACCGCGGACTTAACTTCTTAACTCCCATTCTCCTTCCGAGTCCCGATGTAGGCGTGATTCTCAAAATACATGGTCTCCGACTTCGAAAGATAAGGCTTATGACGCTTGTCGTAATAACTCTTCTGTCTGGCCTGAGCCCGCTGCATATTTTCCCGAATCTTCTTTACCTGTTCGGATGTTTCTTGAATTAGATCAGGTCCTAACATACTTCGCTCACCTACTTCATTCCAACACAACGGTGACCTGCATTTTCTCCCATACAGAGCTTCGTACGGTGCCATCTGAATACTGGAATGGTAACTGTTGTTGTAAGCAAACTCAATCAACGAAAGGTAACTATTCCAGCTGCCTCCTAACTCCAAAACACATGCTCGCAACATGTCCTCCAAAGCTTGAATGGTGCGTTCCGTCTGTCCATCGGTCTGCGGATGATAAACAGTACTCAACCTCAATTGGGTCCCTAATGCTCTTTGAAAGGATTCCCAGACTTAGATGTAAACTTGGGATCACGATCACTGACAATACTCGTAGGAACTCCGTGCAGCTTCACAATCTCCTGCATATAAATCCTGGCAAGCCTCTCCGTATCATACGTGGTCCTAACACGCAAGAAATGAGTTGACTTCGTTAAACGATCGACAATCACCCAGATAGAATCATATCCTTCTCGCGTCCGAGGAAGTCCAACTACAAAATCCATCGCGATACTGTTCCACTTCCATTCGGGAATCTCCAAAGGTTGAAGGAGTCCCGACGGTTTCTGATGTTCGTACTTCACCTTCTGACAAGTTAAGCATCGAGGTACATACTCCGCAATATCACGCTTCATACCCGGCCACCAAAACGAGGTCTTCAAATCATGGTACATCTTCGTGGATCCAGGATGAACTGCGTACTTACCCTTGTGAGCCTCCTGTAGAACTTCTTGCTTCCACTTCATTCGTCACAACCAGCCGTCCTTGAAATCTCCAAACATCATTCTCAACCTTTCTCTCTCATTTCTCTATTACAAGAGCTCCGCAAGGGAGCAGTAGGGTATCTTTTGTCGATCGAGGCCGAGACCTCGGTTGAACATCAAATTCAGAATGTACCGGTAGTTAGAGAATTCGAGGAGGTATTCCCAGATGAAATACCTCGATTGCCTCCTCATAGGGAAATAGAATTTTCGATCGAACTTGTTCCTGGAGTTGGACCTATCTCCATTGCCCCGTATCGTATGGCGCCGTTGGAACTTTGCGAGTTGAAGAAGCAGATAGAAGAGCTTTTGGCAAAGGAATTTATCAGACCAAGTACTTCCCCATGGGGTGCTCCAGCCATCTTGATTAAGAAGAAGGATGGAAGTTTACGTCTGTGTATAGATTACCGCCAGCTGAACAAAGTAACGGTGAAGAATAAGTATCCGCTACCGAGGATCGACGATTTGATGGACCAGCTGAGAGGAGCCAGAGTCTTTTCCAAGATAGATTTACGATCGGGATACCATCAGATCCGGGTCAAACCGGAGGACATTCCGAAAACCGCTTTTAGGACTCGTTATGGGCACTACGAATATCAGGAGATGCCATTCGGACTTACAAATGCCCCAGCGGTATTCATGAATTACATGAACCGCATCTTCCGCCCATTTCTGGATCAGTTCGTTATTGTGTTTATCGACGATATCCTGCACGCGGAACATCTGAGGATTGTCTTGCAAATATCGAAAGAGAAGCAGTTGTACGCGAAGTGGTCGAAGTGCGAGTTTTGGCTTAAGGAGGTCCAGTTTCTGGGCCATGTCATTTCATCAGAAGGTATCGCGGTGGACCCCAGCAAAGTTGAAGCTGTCATGAATTGGGAACGACCCAAGTCAACGGAGTCGCTTGACAGATCTTTCAAGAATTTGGAACGGTTGCACTTGATAAGTTAGATTTTCCTTTAGTTCCACTTCTTCTGGCCGTAACACGTGAGATGGATCAGAGAGATACCTCCGTAGCTGTGACACATGAAATATATTGTGAATTCCTGGCAGATTGGGTGGTAAAGCCAACCGGTAAGCAGACTCTCCAATTCGGTCCATAATCAGATACGGTCCTAAGTACCGTGGACTTAACTTCTTTACTCCCATTCTCCTTCCGAGTCCCGATGTAGGAGTGATTCTCAAGAACACATGGTCTCAACTTCGAAAAATAGAGGCTTATGACGCTTGTCGTAATAACTCTTCTGTCTGTCCTGAGCCCTCTGCATATTTTCCCGAATCTTCTTTACTTGTACGGATGTTTCATGAATTAGATCAGGTCCTAACATACTTCGCTCACCTACTTCAGTCCAACATAAAGGGGATCTGCATTTTCTCCCATACTAAGCTTCATACGGTGCCATCTGAATGCTGGAGTGGTAACTGTTGTTGTAAGCGAACTCAATCAAAGAAAGATAATTATCCCAGCTGTAACATCCCGCATAATTAGTGAAATACATAAGTACTATATGTTATAAATGTATGGGTAGATTTCGGATGCATGATTTATGTGTGATGGCTTGCGAATTGTTTGATCTTTATCCTTGGATGAGTATTTAAATTAAATCATAGGAAGGTACATATGTAGACATGTGAATTTAATCATATGAGGAATATATATGTCACTAATGGACTTGTGTGTGTTATAAGGTTTTTGTGTGTGGGCTAGTGTGTGTGGACTTGCCACCCTTAGCCTTGTCTTATTGGATCCATTGAAGGTGTGGCCTATGGCCCAAGAGAGGCTTTTGGACCTAGCTAGTTCAGCCCAATGTTGAACCCAATATTACCTCTCCCAAGCCTTGTCCAACAAGGCTGCCTTATGCAGCAAGGAACACCACATGGTTAGAGGTATTTCCCTCTCATTCATGCGCAAAAAGAGAGTAAATGGGACTTGGTAAATCTGCCAATTTGTTCCCTTGCTAAACCGCCACCTCACCCTTAGTTTATGCACCTTAGACTTCAATTTCTTTTCATGTAAGACACATGTACTTCTTAGCATCAATTTGGGCTGCATCTCTCCTCCATTAGGCGCACATGGAGAGGGTTATAATCAGATTTTTCTATGACACAAATCTGCCTTTGAGTGTTGACTTGGAGAACCACCTTACACTTCCATCATGAGACTGCATTGTGCAGGTTTTTGGCAAGCTTTTTGCAGCCCATCATGAGTCAAACCTGCCCTTGTTTCCACATGCATCTTAAGAGGATTTTTCTTTGGCTGCAACCTCTCTTTCCATGCGCACATGGACTGCATTTATGCAGATTTTTGGCTGTCACAAATGGCACCTCTTTCCACTCCTTATGTGCGCAAATCATGGCTGTTGTGCAGAAAATTTCTCTGACTTAAGTCAGCCCCAAAAATCAGATTTCTTGGCTGCCACAAAGCTGTCTTGCTTGTGGACTTAGTGAACCTCCCTCACACTCCACCCTATGCGCATAACTTGGTCATTTGTGTGCAAGTCTTGGCTGTTGTGCAGAGAAAAATTCTGACTTAGTAGCTTGATTCAGATCTGAACCCCTCCCCCTCTCACCTCTTTGCATGAGCTTAGTGTATGGTAGAAGCAACCTCTTGCTTGTTTTGACCTTGTGTGCAGTCCAACCTTCCCAAGAAATCAGAAATTTCATGATGTCCATCATTGCAACCTTCCCTCACCTTCTCTTTAAGTCTTGCGCACAACTAGAGGGGGCTGTCCTCATTCTTCATTCAGCCCACATCTCCTCCTCCTCCCTCACTCCTAGCCGAACACACAAGTACTTGGAGGAAGAAAGAAAAGCTTTGAGCACTCATCATCCCTCACCTCTCTAAACCGTGGCCTATACCACCAAGTAAGTGTGAGTTTCCTTTCTCTTTTCCCCTCACTGTCCAGCCATGGTACTCACCTTGGGAGCTGTCCAAAGTTGTCCTCCTCACCCTTGAATGCGCATAGATCACCTCCTAGGAAGTATGGACTTGTTGTTGGAAGAACTAGGAAGGTGTGGTGTGTGAGCAAGGAGTGTGTGCTTCAAGAGGTAAGCCTTGAGCTTAGAAATACTTTCATTGTAACCATGTATGTGTGCTTAAATGCCTCCTTGATTATGTGTGGTTTTGGATTCAAGTGTGAGCATGATAAAATTAAAATGGTGGAGCTATCTCATGATGATTTGTATGCATAAAAGTCTCTTGGTCATGCTTAAGAAATATGCAACTGTTTTTGTATGAATATACCACTGTTTTATGTACACAAATGCCACTGTTTTATGTACACAAATGCCACTGTTTTATGTACACAAATGCCACTGTTTTATGTACACAAATGCCACTGTTTTATGTACACAAATGCCACTGTTTTATGTACACAAATGCCACTGTTTTATGTACACAAATGCCACTGTTTTATGTACACAAATGCCACTGTTTTATGTACACCTATGCCACTGTTTTAGTCCATAAAATGCCACTGTTTTAGTGTCCAAAAAACCATGATTTATGCTACTGTTTTAATGCTCAAAAATGTACCATTTATGTCACTGTTTTGATGCATCAACATCACTACTCATGCCACTGTTTTGATGTTCAAAAGTCACTATTTATGTCACTATTTTTAAGGATCAAAAGCCACTGTATGTCACTGTTTTAAATGTTCACTGTTTCTGTTGTAAGGTGCTACTGTTTCTGCTGTAAAACGTCACTGTTTCTGTTTTAAAAACGTTCACTGTTTTTGCTGTATGTTACTGTTTTTCTGCTGTAAAACGTCACTGTTTCTGTTTTAAAAACGTTCACTGTTTCTGCTGTATGTTATTGTTTTTCTGCTGTAAAACGTCACTGTTTCTGTCCACTGTTTTTAAGGAAAATACCACTGTTTTCTGTTCACTGTTTTAAAAGAACAACTCACTGTTTCTGCTCACTGTTTTAAGCACAAACGTCACTGTTTCCTGCTGTAAAAACGCTGCTGTATGCTCATTGTTTTGCTGCTGTAAACACTGCTGTATGCTCACTGTTTTCCACTGTAAAACACTGCTTATGCTCACTGTTTCTGCTGAAAATAGCCACTGTAAATGATTGGTTGTAATTGATTTAGGTGCGCTTAAGAAGTGAGTTACTTCGCTGCTGTTTGGTAATATTTAAGGCACGCAAAGGTAAGTGTCAGGCGATATTGCCTAATGTGACTATTGACTACTGGTATAAAATTGTGACATGATGCTCCATATGCCGTAAAAATATTATGTTCCATTATGATGAAAGGAAACTGCAAAAAATGTGCCGTGATGGCTATATGATTATGAGGTAAAGACGTTATGAGGCAGCATAACGCATATGAAAAGTATATGTGCCGTGATGGCTATATGAAAGGTATATAAGCATGCACCTTACATTCATACCGCATTTTTACGCTTTGTGTGTGAAAGCATAGCATGACATGCATATATCATGATCATATAGGCCTTGTTTTAGAATAGTTATGTACAGGACCATGTGTTTGAGCAAGCATCATATAGGCATCCCCAAGGTACCGGGGTATGGGACACTTGGCATCAGTCCGCATAGGCCCACAGATGGAATCCACATGGAGCTCAGGTGCCAAGGGATATTTGATTCCACTGTGAAGTGCGCGCACGACGGTGCTAAAAGCTCAAAGGAAAGGCGTTATATACGCAATATATGATAAGATGAAAAGGAAAGGCGTTATATGCGCTATATATATGAATATGATGAAAAAGAAAAAGGAAAAGGAACAAGGATATGTTGAAGTGACTGTTTACGATTTGGTGCCTAGTTAATACTGTTATATTACTGGTTTTGTTGCCACACTACTGGGATTTTTCTCACCCCTTCGGGGCTGCTATTTTTCCAAAATGGCAGGAGGACGTAAAAGCATTTTGAAGGAGTGATGTTTTGCTGTTGCTTGCTGATGCATGGATTATCACTGTTGCTGTTTGATTGATTGGATGACTGTAATGTTTAATATTTTGGTACTCTTGGATGACTGTAGACTTTATCATCTTTATTTTATCTTGAACTTTTATGAACAGCGGCTAATTTTGGAAAACCTTCATGAAAAGAACTTAAGTGCTGAAATTTTTACAGTGCACCTTACGGGTGGTGTTTTTATGAGCAAACGAACTCGGAATTTCTATTATTTTATATGCACGCGAAGCCCCAAACGTGCTCTTTCTAAATCACTTGAAATATTTTTTTATCGTCCAAACAGAAGTTATAAAAGTTTTAAAAACGCCTTACGGATGTGTATGTAGATTCAGAATTCTTTAGTAGCTTATGTGACGTTAAAGACTCTAATTCCGCTTAGCAAACGATTCTCTTGGGTGCACACAAGGGAGGGCGTTACAAATCTTCCTCTTTTTGTCTTGAATTTACCCATATGCTGAAGGCATATCAAACAATTCCCGGATTTGAACGTTGTTGTCCTCAACAATGTAATAGATTAAAGATAGAAGCAAGATCAACCCTGTGAAAAAAAAAAACACTTGAACATGAACATCTTAAGAAATCAAACTGCTATGCATGTATAACTTCTTGGTAAAAACTTCACAATAATGCTCTTCAGTTGTATCAAGAACTCATATCCTAGCTTGAATATTCCTCACCAGATAAATACATTTTCATCACTCAGTGTCTGAGGTTTCCACACTCAATCCAATAGTGCAGCAGTAATTCCATAAGCTTGAACATATTCTCAAGTTCCTAAAAATGAGGAACCCATTTGTCATGCATAGACTGATCAGAAGGTCTTTGATAGGTTATAACTTGGCCTGGTTTGAGGGTAAGAATCTTTTGGTCAGGGGCTGATTAATTTGGAGAGACTGAAATCCTAAGATTTTTGACATTATTTCATTCTCAGCCTTTCAATTCTGCCATTTTGGCATTTTAGGATTCTTTTCCCCTTTTCACTACCTCTTCTTTCTTGTCTCTTCTGAGCTGCATTTTAAATTTTTCAGACCATTCCTCTTTTTCAGTTACTTAACTTTTTCTTCTGAGAAGTACCTTGATTTTTTTTCTTAGGATCAACATTTCAATCTCTCTCAAGGTATGTCAATAGAACATGGTTAAGTAGCTTCATAATGTTTTTTGAACAAATTGGTCTCAGGCTCAAAAAGGGTTAACAATGGAATTTCTTTCTAGGTAGGCTGTTTGGCTCTAAACTAAAAAGAATAGATGTGCCCTTATCATATCAATAATGCATGCAAGCCAGAGAAACAGTTCGAGTTCTAGAAAAACTACTACAGTGAGGCCTCTCTGAAATAATTATTTCTGTTTAGGCTCAGTCCTCACAGCTATAATTCAAACTAGAATCTAATTTCCTAAAATCACATCAAGCATTATATCATAATAATTCACCAAAGAACATTTATACAAAAGAGCAATCATCATTCTCAGATTATATAAAGCAAATGAATGCTTCACAGATATCATGCTTCTTGTGATTCAATTTACAATATTATTGAGCAAGCTTCGCCAAATCTGAGAGTGCTTGTTCAGGAATTCAATATTTTATAATTTTTTTTAAATGATAACATAAAGATAAAAATTTGAAATAAATAGCCAAATTGTTAAAACAATCAAAAGTTGAAGTATCTCTCTTTTTCCAGAAAAATTATGTTTCCTTTCTATTGTGTTGTTCCGCAGTTAACATGTCTCGCATATAGCAGCATGCGACAATTCCCAGATTTAGAATATTGTTGTCCTCAGCAACAAACTATACTAGTCGAATAAGCTAATTCTGCCAGGTTGAACACACGCACACACGCACACACACACACACACACACACACACACACACTTGTTAAACAGATTAATCATCAAAAAGTACTGAATAAAGGGAAAATAATCCAACCAAAATATCCACCAAAATACTCAAAGTAGCAAAAGAAAATGCTAAAATGTATGTGATGGTGAAGTGGGTGACATGTGAACAATGCATAATCATCAAGAATCATCTATATCAGCAGCATCATCATCATCAACATCAGCTGGAACTGCATGTGGCTCAGCCGCTGCTGGAGGTGAGAAAGGTGGAAACTGTGGCCTGAAACTCGCAGTATCAATCCCTCGATCACTGCATAGTCTCTCCATCATGCTCGTCACATACTGTTGCTGGATCATCATCTGTTGTGTCCGGCGGTCCAAAGTCTGAAGAAGAAGAGAATATGCAGAAGGCTCAGCTACTGGCTCATCCTCAGGCTCTGTAACTGGTGGTGGTACTACAGGTGCTCCATCTGAGGCATGAGATGCCTTCCAGAGAGCATGTCGGCTAGACTCATCACTCAACGTTGTAAAGTGTTGATGAGTCATCTCCAGCTTGATCTTCACATCCCGGGGCTCATCATCATCGATCTCCACTCTAGCTTGCAAACATAACTGTTCAATCAAAGAACTGTGTGCAAGATGAATTTCTGCCTTGCCTTGAGTGATGATATATACTATCCTTTCAGATAGAATAGCGCCAATGTTGAGATTTCCTTCTCCCATGAGGGTATACAGCAATACCGCTCGCTCAACATTCACATCACTCAAATTAGTGGATGCAATGACAGTAGAATTGATGAAAGCATGCCAGAACATAGCTTCTGGATTAAGATCAAGTCTATCCAATTTTTCTGGCACATCTGGTTGTCAACTCTTTGACTTCCATGTAGAATAAGGATGAATGAAGGCACTCCAGATTTTCTCGGCAATATCAGGCATGTCTTCCCAGTAAAGTCATCTTCCTTCAGAAGGCTGCATCCTGTTAAATGTTTGCACAAAGGAGAAACTCCTGCTAGGATCATATGTAGTCTGCAGGAATCTCTCTATTGTTGCAAGTGAAAAAGAGACTTCCTATCCTCTCACCCAACTCTTTCGAGTCTCACTCACCGTCTCCTTATCAGCATTTGCACAAAATTCCTTCAGTATTATGCTGGAGCTCGGCTCAGGGAATCTTACCAACTTCTGCCAGTTCCTCCTCTCAGCTGTTTTTCTAGCTGGACAATCCTTATCCAGGAAGAAACTTATTGGCCTCTATGATATGATTTTCTTTGGAATAAACCACTTGTAGTACTAGTCCTGGGTCTCAGGTGATAAGAACTGAGTACTGTCAAATTCAGATGTAGAAGAGGCCCTAGACCTCTTTGTGCCAGCTGCACTGCTTTATCCTTTTTTTCTCGCCTGGGCCAGTTCCCTTGGTTGTTCTCTTAACCTGCTTTCCTTGCACTCAGAAAAATTTCCAACATAATAGAATCCATGTATGTCAGCTTTGAAATTTAACAATGAAGAGTACGTAAACTAATTCCCAGATTTATCCTTCAAAGTATTCTTTTTGTTCTACATGCAAAACAAGGTACTGCTAACCATAAGTGAAGAGCAAGAAAACAACTAAGTCATCTCCATATAATATGCTTACACAGAAAACTATAAGCAGTGATAAGAGACTAGTGTATTCATCAGTCGGTCATCAGTTCCTTGCAGGCATGTATAGAAGCAGAACATTTTATTCAGCATGCAAGATTACCCATTGGTATCTACTCAATTAGCCAATTCCCGGATTAATTAACACTTCACTCAGCCAAATCATCTCATAATAGTTCATGCCAGTAGGTAACTCAATCAGTCCATATCCAAACTTTGAAAGAATGACATAGCCGAATATCATGTGAAATCAGAATTGTAATTATATGAAACAACAAAATTTGAATCAATTATCATGTGGTTGCCTCAATTTGGAACCAAGTTATTTTAGTGATTAACACTTCATAAACCAGATGTTTCCCAAAAATCCTAGAACATATCATGATTTAATCCCATACAACCTTGAAAACATGAATTGTCCTACTTGCTCCATATAATCTCAGTGAGTAAAAATGGCAAACACTTGGCATGCATTGTTACATTTGGGATTCTTGAAATTGTTAATTCCAATTCCCACAAGAATTTCCAACACAGACATCAAGAAAATCAACATGCTATCAAATTGGAGAATTGTAATCAGACTTATCCTACACTTGCAATTGTCATCGAGTAAGGAGAAATGGAGATAATCGATGGTTACCTTGTCTCCTCCCATTGTTGAATCTTGAATTGCAAAAATTAGGAATCCTAGCTCAAAATCAACCTTAATGAGAATCCCAAAATTTCTACCCCAAAATTAGAAACCATAGCTTGTGAATTGCAAGGAAATATGGTGGTCGGTTGGTGAAGGATAACGATGAAGGTAGACGGTGGTTGGGAAGAAGTACATGATGTTTGGTGGTTATGGAGCGATGGTGTGGTTAAGGTTGAGTGGTGTCTCACGGTGGAGTTTGGTGAAGGGAGGGAGAGATGACGATTTGGGAAAAAGGAGATGGTGGTGGTTAGCGGCTGGGGGAGAGAGTGATAAAGATGGAGATGGAGAGATAGAGGGAGACGAAGAGAAGTAGCCGAGGAAAAGAAAATGAGGGGCTTAAGGTTTTAATTTTTTTATAAATTTGAAACTGGGACTGGCGCTCATAGCGTGAATCCCACGCTGTGAGCGTAGGGCTTTCGGATCTCTCACGCTCATAGCCATCACTTGCTCATCAGGGAAGGATTCATTGACTTCTATTTCAGATCCTTCTTGTAAGTCTTTATCTTGAATCCTTGACAAGTGATCAACAACTTTATTCTCCACACCGGTTTTCTCTCTGATTTCCAAGTCAAATTCTTGGAAAATAGCATCCAACGCAGTAAGCATGGCTTGCATCCTGCTTGGTCATCAAATACTTCAGGGCAGCATGGTCAGTAAAAATAATAACTTTAGAACCTATCACATAAGATCTAAATTTATCCAATGCATAAACAACTGCTAGCATTTCTTTTTCAGTAGTGGCATAGTTAGCCTGTTCCTCATTAAAGACTTTGCTAGCATAGTAAATAACATGTAGCAACTTGTTCTTACGCTGACCAAGTACCGCACCCATAGCGTATGCGCTCGCATCTCACATGAGTTCAAACGGAAGATTCCAGTCTGGCGCCGTCAGAACAGGCGCTGTGGTAAGCTTCTCCTTCAACACATTGAATGCATTGAGGCAAGCTTCATCAAAAAGGAAGTCTTGTTCCTTCATCAACAGTTGGCTAAGAGGCTTTGCAATCTTCGAGAAATCCTTGATGAATCTCTGATAGAAACCTGCACGGCCTAAGAAACTTTGCACACCATTAGCATTAACAGGAGGGGAAGTTTTTCAATTAACATCAACTTAGCCTTATCAACTTCAATGCCTTTTCTAGAACTTCAAAGACAATTCTCGCTCTTCTCATGGAGTATCTTCATCTCGAGCTTCCAACTCTTCTTCAAGCTCATGATCATCAATCTTTTCTTCTTTGACTACTTCTTCAAACACACAAAGTCTGAAGCAGTCATTCTGATAAGATGAGTTCTTCATAGCATCAAACACATTTATCGTGATTGTCTCATCATCCATTCGTAACTAGAGCTTTCCTTGTTCAACACCAATCATGGCTCGAGTTGTCGCCAAGAACGGCCTTCCCAGTAAAAGAGGTATTTCACTCTTTTCCTCCATATCCAACACAATGAAATCAGCAGGGAAGATAAGCTTGTCAACCTTGACAAGGACATCCTCTTTGACCCCATTAGGTCTCCTTAATGAACGATCAGCAAGTTGTAAAGAAACCATGTTGGCTTCAGCTCAGAAATTCCCAATGATTTGCATATTGACAATGGCATCAAATTGATGCTTGCTCCAAGATCACATAATGCCCTGCCAACATTGGTGTTGCCGATTTCAATTGGGATGTTGAGACTTCCCAGATGTCGAAGCTTTGGTGGGAACTTCTTTTGTATAATGGCACTGCACTCCTCAGTAATTGCTACTGTCTCACAATCATGCAACTTATGCTTTCTAGACAATAAATCTTTCATGAATTTAGCATAGTTAGGCATATTAGCTAAAGCTTCCGCAAAAGGAATATTAATATGCAACTTTTTAAACATATCTAAAAACCTAGCATAGTGTTGCTTCCGTACTTGCTGTTTGAGCTTCATAGGATAAGGAGGTTTCTCAAAACTAGAAAAATCCATCGGTTTCTTTGGAGCTTCAACAACTTTCTCCTTTGCCTCTTCTTTTTCTTGCCTTGCAGAGTCTTCTTTCTCAGTGGCAGGTGCTTCCACTTCTTTCTCACATTCTGGCTCAATAATAGTTCATCAACTTTCTTTTGCTGAACCAATTTTGGCTTTTCATGAGGAGTGAACACAATCCTACTCCTGGTTACAATGGATTTGTAGTCTACCTTTGGATTCACAATAGTGTCTCCAGGAAACTTCCTTTGAGTTCTTTCAGCTAATTGCCTGGACAACTAGCCTATCTGAGTCTCCAAATTCCTAATGGAAGAATCTTGGTTCTTGTGATAGGCTCTTGTCTCATTTATGAAGCCATTAGTACTCTCCATGTGATCATTCGTAGTTTTGGAAAGCTACAGCATTGCTTTCTCCAATTCTGATGGTTCTTTCTGTGGAGGAGGAGGAGGTTGCAAGTAATTATTGGATTTATAATCCAAGCCTCCCCCTTGATTTCTCCTCTGAAAGTTGCTCCTTGAGCACCATTTTGATTCCTCTGATAGCCTTGGGTGTTTTGTGGTGGTCTTGGATCATACCACACTCCGTTAACCTAGAATGGTTCAGCCCCCATGAGTGTTGGACACTCATTAGACTCATGCTCCTCTTTGCAATACTCACAGTTGACTGGATTAACTTGAGTTGTAGAAATTTACATCTTGTCTAGCTTGGCATTCATACTGGCTAGCTGTTGAGAAATCACCTTCTGCTCGGCTAATGACGCATCATTGTTCCCTAGTTGTAGAACTCCTTTCTTTGGTTGGACTGGTTGAACTGGTTGAACTGCTATAGAGGCATTCTCATCCCTTGCCATGTAGTCTATCAGCTCCAAGGTTTGAGCTGTTGTCTTCCTTGCTATGGTCCCACTAGCTGCACCATTGACAACCATTCTGGATTCTGGTGTCATTCCATTGTAGAAGATTTTGACCTTCTTTCCATCTGGCAGATCATATGTGGGACACTTTTTGATCAGTTCTTAGAATCTGGTCCAATTTGCACATAGAGTTTCTCCTGGTTGTTGAATGAAGTTGGTGATTTCATTCACCAACTTGTTGTATTTTTCCCTAGAGAAGTGCTCAGCAAAGAATTTAGCTGCCAACTCTTCCCATGTTCTGATGTTGTTGGCAGCTTGTCGATCTAACCATATGAGAGTTTTCCAGGTCACAACAAACGGAAACAATCGAAGTCTGGTTGCATCATCTTCACAGTCCATTAACTCATCTTTCGGTGGAGGATCTTGAGCTGCCATCTCTATTTCTAGTTCAATTTGTGGAGTAGAAATTTCTGCATGCCTCATTTGATTGGTAAGTTGTCTTATCCTTCTTGCAGTTCTTTCTACTTCTGGATCGTAGATCAAATTTTCAGGATCAACTGTACCTCGCATAAACTAAAGCAAACAGATTAGTAACAAAGATCCAATCAAGAAATTCAAAAGTTATAAATAACTTGGCGTAATCGTTCCCGGAAACGACGCTAAAAACTTGTTGCGAACACGGCAAGTGTACCGATCGTTCCAAGTAATAAAGTGATAAGTAGAGTATCATCTCCACGAGGATTGAGGCACCTAAGTTGTTATAACTAGCCCTCTCTTGTTGGATCAATAAAAAGTGGTTTGAGAATGAGGTTTGAGAATGATAGTGATTTGTAAAATGAAAACAATTAAAGGAAACGTAAATAATTCAAAAGTTCTTGGGAAATTCAAGAACAGAAAATTAAAAGATTAGAAAATAATTGAGAAAATATTTCAGTATGAGGACAAACACCTTTCCGATCCCCACCTTGTAATCTGAATCAATGTTTACATTCGATTTACCCATTGATCAAACGATTCACCATCTTTTATTTAATTGGCTAAGCCCTAATCCCTTAGTAACATTAACCTTATTAACCCTATTAGAATCATAATCCCTTAGTAATCCCTTTTTAGGTTAAACATTTAAATCGGTGAATCTTTCACGTTTGCAGTTCATGTAGCCTATCCTTAGTGCATACATAAACGGTACTTTCCTTTCTGTCAGGAATTAGGATCCCAATATCCCTATTGAGAACCCTAACCCTTGCAATCCCATTAGAATGATCAGATCTAAAAGAATTAATAGATGAAGAGCAAAGGAAAATAAAAGCAATTAGATAAACAAATGTAAAATTTATCCAAATTACAAGGAGTTCACATCAAGGGTTGTGATCCTCATCACAATAAAAGAAAAACTAGCCAACCATTATCATGGCTGACAAATCAATATTCAATGTCAAGTGAAATGAAAGAATAGAAGAATAAAGAGGATCAAGAAATTCTCTCTGGAGCTCTCCTTCTGAAGCACGACAGTCTCCTTAGGTCTGAATGAATCATTCTGTGTTTGAGAGTCCTTTTTATAATCTCACTCTTCATCTTCCAAAAGTACCCTTGCATAATTTAACTCATGTTTTAAAAAGATGCCAAGAAACTAATCTTGTACTTAACTGGGAAAAGTGTCATTTTATGGTACAAGAGGGAATTGTGTTTGGTCATAAGATATCTGAGAAAGGGATTGAGGTTGATGAAGCAAAAATGATGTTGATTGAAAAACTTCCTCATCCTAATAATGTGACTAGTGTTAGAAATTTTCTAGGACATGTTGGGTTTTACAAGAGATTTATCAAAGACATTTCTATGATAGCTAAACCATTGAGCCAACTTTTAGAAAATGATTATGAATTTCATTTTAATGATGCATGTCTTAAAGCTTTTAGTCTGTTGAAAGAAAAGCTCACTACAACTCCTATCCTTGTAGCTCCTGACTGGAGTTTACCTTTTGAGCTTATGTGTGATGCTAGTGCTTATGCTATTGGTGCAGTCCTTGGCCAACGTAAGAATAAATTGTTAAATGTCATATACTATGCTAGCAAGATTTTAAATGAGGCACAAGTAAATTATGTCACAACTGAAAAAGAAATGCTAGCAGTAGTGTATGCACTGGACAAATTTAGATCTTACCTGTTAGGTTCCAAGGTAATTGTTTTTACTGACAATTCTACTATCAAGTATTTGATGACTAAGCAGGATGCCAAGCCTCGTTTGCTAAGGTGGATGCTCTCGTTTCAAGAGTTTGACTTGGAGATCAGAGATAAGGATGGAGTAGAAAACAAGGTGGTAGATCATTTGTCACGAATTCAGGAGAAGGAATTACAAGATGGTCCTGAGAGAGAGATAAATGGCATCTTCCCTGATGAAAGAGTAATGTCTATCTTTGTACCTCCTTGGTTTGCAGATATTGCCAATTACAAGGTGATAAGAGAGTTGCCTCCTAGCCTTACTAGGAAACAACAGAAGAAGTTCCTCCGAGATGCAAGGAGATTTCATTGGGATGATCTTTACTTGTATTTCTTATGTGCTGATGGAATCATAAGGAGGTGTGTGCCAGAATTTGAAGTACATGAGATCCTGTGGCATTGCCATGCATCAGATTATGGGGGACACTTTGGAGGTAATAGAACTGCTCAAAAAGTTTTACAGAGTGGTTATTATTGGCCTACTTTATTCAAAGATGCTAGGGACTATGTTGAAAGATGTGACAAGTGTCAAAGAGCTGGAAATATTTCCCGCAAGGATGAAATGCCTATGAATAGCATATTAGAGGTAGAAATTTTTTATGTGAGGGGGATAGATTTTATGGGACCATTTCCCTCATCTTATTCCAACTAGTACATCCTTGTTGCTGTTGATTATGTTTCCAAGTGGGTTGAGGCTGTTGCTCTCTCCACCAATGATGCTAAGGTGGTTGTGAATTTTTTGAGGAAGAATATTTTCACAAGGTTTGGTGTACCTAGGGCCATAATAAGTGATGGAGGCACTCATTTTTGCAACAAGCAGTTTGATAATCTACTGGCTAAATATGGTGTTAAACATAAGGTGACTACATCTTGTCAGCCTCAAACAAGTGGCAAAGTAGAGATTTCTAACAGAGAATTGAATCGGATTCTTGAGAAGACTGTTGGAAATTCTTTGAAAGATTGGTCTAAGAGGCTGGATGATGCACTGTGGGCGTACCTATGGAGTTAGAGCATAGGGCTTTCTGGGCTATCAAGTGTCTAAATTTTGATCCTACGAAAGTTCTTGAGAAAGGACAGATTCAATTAAGTGAGCTTGAGGAGTTCATAAATTATGCATATGAGAGTGCCAGAATCAACAAGAAAACAAAGAAGTGGCATGATAGCAGGATCAATTATAAGGAGTTTGAGTCAGGCCAACAAGTTTTGCTATATAATTCTCGCCTGAGGTTGTTCCCAGGTAAATTAAAATCAAGATGGTCTGGTCCTTATGTTGTGAAAACGGTTTTTCCTTATGGTACAATAGAAATATCACCACTGGATGAAGATAGACCTTTCAACGTGAATGGTTCAAGGTTGAAATTCTATCATGGAGGACTTGTGTCACAAAATACTGTGGCTCAATATCTTAACTCTGTTGGTACATAGAGAGGTAACCGTCAAGCTCGTGACGTTAAACACGCGCTTATTGGGAGGTAACCCAATGTAGAATTTGTCTTTAAAAAAAAATGCATAGTACATTGGCCAGAGAAATGGCGCAACTTAGCGCCATAGTGTCACAAGTCAGCGCCACTTTACGGCACACTCGCAATACAAATCACATACGGATCCGCGCCAGTTGGTTCTTTTATATTTTTTTTGAAAACGCTGCGTTTGCAGTGTAGCCCTAACAAAATTTGACCCCCTCACTTCCTTTCTCCACGCCGTCAAACCCATTCTCCTACCCCCTCATTTCTTTCTTCTTCTTCCCTCTTCTTCTCTTCTCTTCTCCTGCTCTCTTCTTCTTTCTCCTTCTTCTTCTTCTTTGATCCATTCTTCTTCTCCATTCCATTCTCACATTAATTTTTTTTTATATTGTAAACACTACAAGTTACTCACACCAAGCACATCTTCCACATATTTTTCATTGTTCATGGCACCCAAGGTAATTTCTTCATCTTTTTTAATTTGTTATTTTTGTTTTATGAATTATGGGCATGATTGTATCTCAGTATTTGTGGATTTGATGTAAGTTTTCATATCTATGATGTATCTGGGTACGGATGATCTGTGTGTGAGTGTGAGAGTTTCATGTGAGTGTTTTGTGGGTCTCATTGTGGATTTTCATGGTCATATAATATTTTGCATAATATATGTATATGTGCGGTTGGAAATTTTGATCCATGCTGTGATGAATATTTTGCTCGGTCATTTAATTTGAGAGTAATTTGGAATAATTTCTATGATATAATCTGAGATTAAATCTGGGAATGGATTCTATACATGTGGCTTGTGATTAGAAGCATGCGCATAAATTTCACCATGTTTATGAACCTTTGATAACTGATTTGATCTAAGATAAATCTGGGAATTATTGCTGCAATATGATCTGATTGGTATTATTTTCTATACCCTTTGCATTGGCTCATTTTTCTGATTTTCAGGTTTCTAAGGGTAAGAAACCAACAGGCGAGGGGAAAAAGAAGAGAAAATTTCTCATAATCTGGATGAAAGCAAGTTTGTGAGCATGGAGGCATGTTGCGAACTCGGCAAGTGTACCGATCGTTCCAAGTAATAAAGTGATAAGTAGAGTACCGTCTCCACGAGGATTGAGGCACCTAAGTTGTTATAACTAGCCCTCTCTTGTTGGATCAATAAAAAGTGGTTTGAGAATGATAGTGATTTGTAAAATGAAAACAATTAAAGGAAACGTAAATAATTCAAAAGTTCTTGGGAAATTCAAGAACAAAAAATTAAAAGATTAGAAAATAATTGAGAAAATATTGCGGTAAGAGGACAAACACCTTTTCGATCCCCACCTTGTAATCTGAATCAACGTTTACATTCTATTTACCCATTGATCAAACGATTCACCATATTTTATTTAATTGGTTAAGCCCTAATCCCTTATTGACATTAAACTTATTAACCCTATTAGAATCCTAATCCCTTAGTACTCCTTTTTTAGGTTAAACATTTAAATCGGTGAATCTTTCACGTTTGCAGTTCATGTAGCCTATCTCTAGTGCATACATAAACGGTACTTCCTTTCAGTCAGGAATTAGGATCCCAATATCCCTATTGCGAACCCTAACCCTCGCAATCCCATTAGAATGATCAGATATAAAAGAATTAATAGATGAAAAGCAAAGGAAAAATAAAAGCAATTAGATAAACAAATGTAAAATTGATCCAAATTACAAGGGGTTCACATCAAGGGTTGTGACCCTCACCACAATAAAAGAAAAACTAGCCAACCATTATCATGGCTGACAAAACAATATTCAATGTCACGTGAAATGAAAGAATGGAAGAATAAAGAGGATCAAGAAATTCTCTCTGGAGCTCTCCTTCTAAAGCACGACGGTCTCCTTAGGTCTGAATGAATCATTCTGTGTTTGAGAGTCCTTTTTATAATCTCACTCTTCATCTTCCAAAAGTACCCTTGTAAAAAGTATAGGTGGCAATATGGGTTGAACCCGACGGCTCAACCCGCCCGGTTGGGTTGTGGGTCAAAACAGATTGGCGGCGGGGCGGGGCGGGTTGGTCCGCTGGGTCATTTCTTTTTTTTACTATTAGGTAGTATTTTATTTTTTTCTAAGCTTTTGTGATATCTAATTTTTTTGTTATCTTATTACTCTCTAGAAAAAATAAAGAAGAAAAATTTTATTTATGACAAAGGTAATTTATGTATGGAGATAAAAACAAGATTGTAAAGAATATCTAACTAAATATTAGCATACATTTAGACTTAAGATTGGAAAAAAACTAAGAGGAATGTGATATGAAAATAAGTGATATTATAAAATTTATAAAATATAATTTATTTTTAGTTTTAATTATTTTTTATTTTTTAAGCGGGTTGACCCGCCAACCCACCATAAAATGGGGTAGGTTGGGGTTTTCAACCCAAATTCAAGTGGCGGGGCGGGGCGGGCCAACCCGGTTTGCCACCCCTAGTAAAAAGGCATGGCTGTGGTTTCGAAATCTGGCGCTCTTAGTGTCAATTTCACGCTAAGAGCCTAGCTGCCTCTGAATGCTGATGCCACTAGCGTGGATTTCACGCTATTAGCGTGGAGCAGGAAAAGTCACGCCACTAGCGTGAGTTTCACGTTATGAGCGTGGGAGTCTCGGATTCTTCACGCCATCAGCGTGACATCCACGCTATGAGCATGAACCTTTACTTTGGCAAATCTCCATTTTCTCCAGTTTTGTCTGCTCTTCCTACAAAATCAATATAAAATCAGTTGAACAATCCTGGATTTGGAATTTCAGCAAAGCAACAATAAACATTGCCTTTTTACTAAGAATTAACCAATAATCTTCCTCTTTTTGTCTTGAATTTACCCATATGCTGAAGGCATATCAAACAATTCCCGGATTTGAACGTTGTTGTCCTCAGCAATGTAATAGATTAAAGATAGAAGCAAGATCAACCCTGTGAAAAAAAAAAAAACACTTGAACATGAACATCTTAAGAAATCAAACTGCTATGCATGTATAACTTCCTGGTAAAAACTTCACAATAATGCTCTTCAGTTGTATCAAGAACTCATATCCTAGCTTGAATATTCCTCACCAGATAAATACATTTTCATCACTCAGTGTCTGAGGTTTCCACACTCAATCCAATAGTGCAGCAGTAATTCCATAAGCTTGAACATATTCTCAAGTTCCTAAAAATGAGGAACCCATTTGTCATGCATAGACTGATCAGAAGGTCTTTCATAGGTTATAACTTGGCCTGGTTTGAGGGTAAGAATCTTTTGGTCAGGGGCTGATTAATTTGGAGAGACTGAAATCCTAAGATTTTTGACATTATTTCATTCTCAACCTTTCAATTCTGCCATTTTGGCATTTTAGGATTCTTTTCCCCTTTTCACTACCTCTTCTTTCTTGTCTCTTCTGAGCTGCATTTTAAATTTTTCAGACCATTCCTCTTTTCCAGTTACTTAACTTTTTCTTCTGAGAAGTACCTTGATTTTTTTTCTTAGGATCAACATTTCAATCTCTCTCAAGGTATGTCAATAGAACATGGTTAAGTAGCTTCATAATGTTTTTTGAACAAATTGGTCTCAGGCTCAAAAAGGGTTAACAATGGAATTTCTTTCTAGGTAGGCTATTTGGCTCTAAACTGAAAAGAATAGATGTGCCCTTATCATATCAATAATGCATGCAAGCCAGAGAAACAGTTCGAGTTCTAGAAAAACTACTACAGTGAGGCCTCTCTGAAATAATTATTTCTGTTTAGGCTCAGTCCTCACAGCTATAATTCAAACTAGAATCTAATTTCCTAAAATCACATCAAGCATTATATCATAATAATTCACCAAAGAACATTTATACAAAAGAGCAATCATCATTCTCAGATTATATAAAGCAAATGAATGCTTCACAGATATCATGCTTCTTGTGATTCAATTTACAATATTATTGAGCAAGCTTCGCCAAATCTGAGAGTGCTTGTTCAGGAATTCAATATTTTATAATTTTTTTTAAATGATAACATAAAGATAAAAATTTGAAATAAATAGCCAAATTGTTAAAACAATCAAAAGTTGAAGTATCTCTCTTTTTCCAGAAAAATTATGTTTCCTTTCTATTGTGTTGTTCCGCAGTTAGCATGTCTCGCATATAGCAGCATGCAACAATTCCCAGATTTAGAATATTGTTGTCCTCAGCAACAAACTATACTAGTCGAATAAGCTAATTCTGCCAGGTTGAACACACGCACACACACACACACACACACGCACACACACACACACACTTGTTAAACAGATTAATCATCAAAAAGTACTAAATAAAGGGAAAATAATCCGACCAAAATATCCACCAAAATACTCAAAGTAGCAAAAGAAAATGCTAAAATGTATGTGATGGTGAAGTGGGTGACATGTGAACAATGCATAATCATCAAGAATCATCTATATCAGCAGCATCATCATCATCAACATCAGCTGGAACTGCATGTGGCTCAACCGCTGCTGGAGGTGAGAAAGGTGGAAACTGTGGCCTGAAACTCGCAGTATCAATCCCTCGATCACTACATAGTCTCTCCATCATGCTCGTCACATATTGTTGCCGGATCATCATCTGTTGTGTCCGGCGGTCCAAAGTCTGAAGAAGAAGAGAATCTGCAGAAGGCTCAGCTACTGGCTCATCCTCAGGATCAGTAGCTGGTGGTGGTACTACAGGTGCTCCATCTGAGGCATGAGATGCCTTCCAGAGAGCATGTCGGCTAGACTCATTACTCAACGTTGTAAAGTGTTGATGAGTCATCTCCAGCTTGATCTTCACATCCCGGGGCTCATCATCATCGATCTCCACTCTAGCTTGCAAATATAACTGTTCAATCAAAGAACTGTGTGCAAGACGAATTTCTGCCTTGCCTTGAGTGATGATATATACTATCCTTTCAGATAGAATAGCGCCAATGTTGAGATTTCCTTCTCCCATGAGGGTATACAGCAATACCGCTCGCTTAACATTCACATCACTCAAATCAGTGGATGCAATGACAGTAGAATTGATGAAAGCATGCCAGAACATAGCTTCTGGATTAAGATCAAGTCTATCCAATTTTTCTGGCACATCTGGTTGTCAACTCTTTGACTTCCATGTAGAATAAGGATGAATGAAGGCACTCCAGATTTTCTCGGCAATATCAGGCATGTCTTCCCAGTAAAGTCATCTTCCTTCAGAAGGCTGCATCCTGTTAAATGTTTGCACAAAGGAGAAACTCCTGCTAGGATCATATGTAGTCTGCAGGAATCTCTCTATTGTTGCAAGTGAAAAAGAGACTTCCTATCCTCTCACACAACTCTTTCGAGTCTCACTCACCGTCTCCTTATCAACATTTGCACAAAATTCCTTCAGTATTATGCTGGAGCTCGGCTCAGGGAATCTTACCAACTTCTGCCAGTTCCTCCTCTCAGCTGTTTTTCTAGCTGGACAATCCTTATCCAGGAAGAAACTTATTGGCCTCTATGATATGATTTTCTTTGGAATAAACCACTTGTAGTACTAGTCCTGGGTCTCAGGTGATAAGAACTGAGTACTGTCAAATTCAGATGTAGAAGAGGCCCTAGACCTCTTTGTGCCAGCTGCACTGCTTTATCCTTTTTTTCCCGCCTGGGCCAGTTCCCTTGGTTGTTCTCTTAACCTGCTTTCCTTGCACTCAGAAAAATTTCCAACATAATAGAATCCATGTAAGTCAGCTTTGAAATTTAACAATGAAGAGTACGTAAACTAATTCCCAGATTTATCCTTCAAAGTATTCTTTTTGTTCTACATGCAAAACAAGGTACTGCTAACCATAAGTGAAGAGCAAGAAAACAACTAAGTCATCTCCATATAATATGCTTACACAGAAAACTATAAGCAGTGATAAGAGACTAGTGTATTCATCAGTCGGTCATCAGTTCCTTGTAGGCATGTATAGAAGCAGAACATTTTATTCAGCATGCAAGATTACCCATTGGTATCTACTCAATTAGCCAATTCCCAGATTAATTAACACTTCACTCAGCCAAATCATCTCATAATAGTTCATGCCAGTAGGTAACTCAATCAGTCCATATCCAAACTTTGAAAGAATGACATAGCCGAATATCATGTGAAATCAGAATTGTAATTACATGAAACAACAAAATTTGAATCAATTATCATGTGGTTGCATCAATTTGGAACCAAGTTATTTTAGTGATTAACACTTCATAAACCAGATGTTTCCCAAAAATCCTAGAACATATCATGATTTAATCCCATACAACCTTGAAAACATGAATTGTCCTACTTGCTCCATATAATCTCAGTATTAAGAACCTAATTAAAATTGCATTTAGCAATAGGGTAGAATACGTATAGGCGGATTATATATATAATCGTTTGCTCTAAGACGGAATTCAATTTTTTATTTAGGGAACTATTTTTTATTTAGGTATAACCATGGAAGTTAAGTACTTATTCTATGCATGTGAAATATTAGGAATAATGTAATTATAACATATAGGAAGCATAGTGTTATTTTGGATTATATGAGTACTCATCTTAAAGTATGCCACTAATTTTAAGTAAGGAGTAAACCCTTTAGTAAACAATTAGAGGAACATAAAATCTTGAAGGATTGGATTAATTCCTAATTAAGAAAACAATTGGACTTATATGAACCCAATTATTTTGGACTTAGGCCCTTGAATCCTTGACCTTTAAGCAACCCAAAATCCCCCTCCCTTTTGCGTTTTTTGGCTGCACACAGCCCTTCATTGTGTGATTAATGTTCAAATAAAACTCAGCTTACATACACATCTTGACCGCCACCTTGCATCTACATTTGGAACCTTGAGTGTGCTTCCTTCCTTATGTATTCACCCTAGGCTTTTCCTTCACATGGCACTTTCATCTCTTCATGCGCATGGTGCATAGGGAAGAGGGCATTTTGTCATTTGCAACCTTGTGCAAAACGCTGCAGCAGGGAAAGAAAAGAAGCTTCTGCATGTTTGACCAAGCCTTCCCTCACCTATCACCATCAAAGCCTTCAACCTATGCGCATGAGTAGCCTTGGTTCTTGGTTGATGTCCTTGCCTTGTTTATCACGCCTCCTTGCTGCATTGTGTAAGGAAAAGTTGCTGCATGATCCATCACTATCAAAGCCTTCTCACCATGTGCGCATTGGGCATTGTGAGAGGGAAAGGTTCTTCATGTTGACCAAACCATCCAACCTTATGCGCATAGGACTTTGTGAGAAGAAGAAATTGCTTCAAGTATGATCCATCACCATCAAACCTTCCCAAAATGGTGCGCATAGGACATTAGGAGTAGAGAAAGGTGCTGCACATTTAACCTTTGATACTCTCATCCATCCCCATCAAACTCTCTCAACCTTGTGCGCATAAGGCATGGCAATCCTTGATTCTTTTTGCTGTCACTTTGCAGCCAAACAAGCAGCCTTTGATTCTGACTTTGCAGCCCCACAAATCATGCATGCATGCGCTGTCTTCTTGTAGACAGTGAGTGGAAAGCTGCTACATGTTGACCCAAGATGTTCTCATCCATCACCATCAAGCCTCCTTCCTTGTGCGCAAGAACAGACCTTGGTTTGAGCTCCTTGCTTTTGCAGCTCACTTATCATCACTTGCACCTAATTCATGTCACATGTTGGTCCCTTGTGAAGCGCTGAATTGGGCAGTATGCAGGCTGGTTGCTTGTGTCATTGGGAGACCTTGAGTAGCCTTGTCATCATGCAGCCTTGGAGGGAGAGAAGCCAGATCTGCATAATGCAGAAACCTCTTAGCATTTCTTTTCCTTATTCATGCTTAACTTACAACCATTGAGTGGACCAAAGCTCCTCACCCTCTGAACTCGACTTGGACAGCTCCCAACAGTCCTTGCATGCGCAGAATTTTGCTAACCTTGCAGCCCCTGACCTTGTCTTTTTGTCAACCTGTGCAGCCATCGTTTTTCCCTTGTGACATACGCAGCCTTGGGCAGCAAAGTAAGCTAATGACTTGCTGCTCTTAGCAACCCTTTCAGATTTGGTTCAACTCTAATTAAAGTCATTCATCCAATAGGAGTGAGGTGATGCAGGCTGCACAATAGACTATTGGCTGGAAAACATCACCCTCATGCGCTGTGTAGAGCAGCAAGACTTGGAGAAATGATGATTTGCTCAGCCTTTAAACCAGACTTAAACCTTCTCCTCTCCACACCTAGCCACCATCAAGAAAGCTCTCTTTCCCTTCACTCCCTTACTCAGCCGAAGACCAGTAGTTGTATATTGTTCTGCATGCCCATTCGGTTGATAAGGATGCTCCTTGCATGTGGGTTGCAAGTCATGTTGAGCTTCCTCCTTACCTCTGTGCGTACGGTTCTAGCTTGAGTAGGAGAAGCCAAAGTAAACCCTTGAAGAAGCTTAAGGGAGAGGTTGTTGCCCCTGCAGCAGCACTAACTTCAGCCCTGAAGGTAATGTCTAGTTAAGCCTTCCTCTCTTCCCTATTCTGTTCGATCCTTGCATGAGTGTTGAGAGATTGTAAACTTCCATTTTACCGCTTCTTCCCATTCTGTTCGGTCAACACAAGTGTCCTAAGAAACTGGTTTTGTCATCTATTTCCTTACTACTCATCCTTGGAACTGTTGGTAGTCGGTATGTGCATAGGCTGTGGTATCTAGCTTTGTTTGAATTCAAGTAATGGGACAGCTTGTATTTTTAGCACACCATGAAGTATAATATGTGAATAAAAGTTATGAACCTAGTGCATGCTAGCCCCTAAACCCGAGTTGTTAGTATGGAAATAGTGCCTTTGCGAATATGGTGGACTGTTTTGTGGGACTGCATCATATTCCTAGCTCTTCATGCATCAAACTAATTTACAACATGCTCATTAGTCAACCCTAGCGCACTATATATATAGTTTATATGAGGATGAGAATTAAAATCTTTAATCTTTTGTGAACCGATTCTGCCTTGGTTAGAACCTTGGACTTTGATTGCATCTAATCTTTGGTAACTCTTTTATAAGGCAGAATATTGTTAGGAATGAAAGCTTAAAAACCGTATATGCATGCATGTGGGAACCTAGGGGAAAAAGGTAGATTTTGTTGCTGTATAAATTCATTTAAGATGAGATGAAGTCAGTATATTACTCCTTAGAGGAGCCTTAAAAACCGAACCCTATTATGATGTAAACAGTGGGAAAATGGTAGTTCCAGCAAGGGATAATGTTATTCTTAGGGCAGTATCTAATATTGGCACTAAAAACGCTTCTATTCAATATAGGTACATGAAATAGAAGCCTAGGACTTGTTGGTGAAATATATTGGAATGGCATGAATTCTGATTGCATATGTATATGTATCTATTTGATTAGGTGCACAAGATCCTAGCCCTGTGGAATGTTTGATTGATATGTGGATTGATGATGTTTGGCAAAGAATGTTAAAGACACGAGGTAAGTGTCAGGCGATGAAGCCTAATGTGACTATTGACTACTGGTATAGAATTGTAACATGATGCTCCATATGCCGTAAAAATGTTATGTTCCATTATAATGAAAGGAAACTGCCAAAATGTGTCGTGATGACTATGAGGTAAGACGTTATGTGGCAGCATAACGCATATGAAAGGTATATATATGCATGCACTTTACATTATACCGCATTTTTACGCTTTGTGTGTGAAAGCATAGCATGACATGCATATATCATGATCATATAGGCCTTGTTTTAGAATAGTTATGTACAGGACCATGTGTTTGAGCAAGCATCATATAGGCATCCCCAAGGTACCGGGGTATGGGACACTTGGCATCAGTCCGCATAGGCCCTCAGATGGAATCCACATGGAGCTCAGGTGCCAAGGGTATATTTGATTCCACTGGGAAGTGCGCGCACGACGGTGCTAAAAGCGCAAAGGAAAGGCGTTATATACGCAATATATGATATGATGAAAAGGAAAGGCGTTATATGCGCTATATATATATGAATATGATAAAATGAAAAAAAAAAAAAAAAGGAACAAGGATATGTTGAAGTGACTATTTATGATTTTGTGCCTAGTTAATATTGTTATATTACTGGTTTTATTGCCACACTACTGGGATTTTTCTCACCCCTTCGGGGCTGCTATTTTCCAAAATGGCAGGAGGACGTAAAAGCTGTTGAAGAAGTAAAGTTTGCTGTTGCTTGCTGATGCTTGGATTTTTGCTGTTACTGTTTGATTGTTGGATGACTGTAATGTGTTATATTTTGGTACCCTTGGATGACTGTATGCTTTTTCATCTCTATTTTACCTTGAACCTTTATGATCAGCGGCTGTTTTGGAAAAATTAGAAAAACGTTTTGCAAAGAGGATTTTTAACTAAGTGCTGGATTTTTAACAGTTTTACAACCACTTTACGTGTCATGTTTCAAGGGGCAAACGAACTCCGATTTACTATTATTTTATATGCACGCGAAGCCCCGGGTATATACTTTCAAACTGTGCAGGTTTCATCTCTATATGAATTCTGTACAAATTTTTATAAGCCTCGCCCTACAGCCTGTTCCAGAAAACGGACAGAATTCACAAGCGTTTTACGTGTCCACTTCCGCGGGGCTATTCACCTCCGAATCGCGCATAATTTATATGTACGCGATGCCCCGGATGTCTAGTTTTTCAGAAGCTTGGAATATTTTTTATCACATCTAAATTCGATTTTATACAGATTTTTTTAAGACAGCAAGCTTTTCTGAAAAGCGTAGACAAAATTCAGCAAAGGGTTTTATCCATGAAATTTTCTATGTTCGATAAACAACCTCATCTTTCTCATATTGTTTTTATAAGAAACACATCTGGATTTTTCAAGCTTTCTAATTTAATGTATTTGATAAGACTTTTAATTAATTGAGTTCTTTACCGCTGCTACTCAAATACGATTTAGCAAACAACCCTCTTGGATGCATACAAGAGTGGGTGTTACAAAATAACATGTAGCAACTTGTTCTTACGCTGACCAAGTACCGCACCCATAGCATATGCGCTCGCATCACACATGAGTTCAAACGGAAGATTCCAGTCTGGCGCCGTCAGAACAGGCACTGTGGTAAGCTTCTCCTTCAACACATTGAATGCATTGAGGCAAGCTTCATCAAAAAGGAAGTCTTGTTCCTTCATCAACAGTTGGCTAAGAGGCTTTGCAATCTTCGAGAAATCCTTGATGAATCTCCGATAGAAACCTGCACGGCCTAAGAAACTTTGCACACCATTAGCATTAACAGGAGGGGAAGTTTTTCAATTAACATCAACTTAGCCTTATCAACTTCAATGCCTTTTCTAGAAATTTTGTGGCCTAACACTATGCCATCTTGTACCATGAAATGGCACTTTTCCCAATTTAATACCAAATTAGTTTCCTGACATCTTTTTAAAACCTTAGCTAAATTAACTAAGCATGAATCAAAGCATGAACCAAATACAGAAAAATCATCCATAAAAATCTCCAAGCATTTTTCTACCATATCAGAAAAGATAGAAAGCATAAACCTTTGAAATGTCACAGGCACATTGCAGAGGCCAAATGGCATCCTTCTGTAGGGAAAAACTCCAAAAGGACATGTTAAAGTAGTTTTCTCTTGGTCCTCCGATGCCACCGGGATCTGGTTATAGCCAGAATAACCATCCAAGAAACAGTAAAAAGCATGACCAGCTAACCTTTCCAGAATCTGATTAATAAAAGGAAGGGGAAAATGATCTTTTCTTGTGGCATCATTCAACCTTTTATAGTCCACACACATTCTCCAGCCAGTAATAGTTCTGGTGGGAATCAACTCATTCTACTCATTCTTCACAGCAGTCACTCCTCATTTCTTTGGGACTGTTTGTACTGGACTTACCCATGCAGTGTCAGAAATTGGGTAAATTATTCCAGCATCCATGAGTTTCACCACTTCCTTGCGGACTACTCCTTCATAGTAGGATTTAGTCTCCTCTGAGGCTGCCTCACTGGTTTAACATTATCTTCCATCAGAATTTTGTGAGTACAAAAAAAGGGTTGATGCCCTTCAAATTAGAGATAGACCATCCAATAGCTGTCTTATCCTGCTTGAGTATTGTCAACAGCTTTTCCTCTTCATCAGAAGGCAATTCCTTATTGATGATAACAGGATATTGTTCTTCGTCTCCCAAGAAGGAGTATTTTAGAGTTTCAGGTAACTCTTTCAATTCTACTTTTGGTGCCAATGTGGCCGAGACATCTTCTTTCTTTTCTAGCACTTCAAAGACAATTCTCGCTCTTCTCATGGAGTATCTTCATCTCGAGCTTCCAACTCTTCTTCAAGCTCATGATCATCAATCTTTTCTTCTTTGACTACTTCTTCAAACACATCAAGTCTGAAGCAGTCATTCTGATAAGATGAGTTCTTCATAGCATCAAACACATTTATCGTGATTGTCTCATCATCCATTCGTAACTAGAGCTTTCCTTGTTCAACACCAATCATGGCTCGAGTTGTCGCCAAGAACGGCCTTCCCAGTAAAAGAGGTATTTCACTCTTTTCCTCCATATCCAACACAATGAAATCAGCAGGGAAGATAAGCTTGTCAACCTTGACAAGGACATCCTCTTTGACCCCATTAGGTCTCCTTAATGAACGATCAGCAAGTTGTAAAGAAACCATGTTGGCTTCAGCAGGAAAAGAGGTATTTCACTCTTTTCCTCCATATCCAACACAATGAAATCAGCAGGGAACTTGTCAACCTTGACAAGGACATCCTCTTTGACCCCATTAGGTCTCCTTAATGAACGATCAGCAAGTTGTAAAGAAACCATGTTGGCTTCAGCTCAGAAATTCCCAATGATTTGCATATTGACAATGGCATCAAATTGATGCTTGCTCCAAGATCACATAATGCCCTGCCAACATTGGTGTTGCCGATTTCAATTGGGATGTTGAGACTTCCCAGATCTCGAAGCTTTGGTGGGAACTTCTTTTGTATAATGGCACTGCACTCCTCAGTAATTGCTACTGTCTCACAATCCTGCAACTTATGCTTTCTAGACAATAAATCTTTCATGAATTTAGCATAGTTAGGCATATTTGCTAAAGCTTCCGCAAAAGGAATATTAATATGCAACTTTTTAAACATATCTAAAAACCTAGCATAGTGTTGCTTCTGTACTTGCTGTTTGAGCTTCATAGGATAAGGAGGTTTCTCAAAACTAGAAAAATCCATCGGTTTCTTTGGAGCTTCAACAACTTTCTCCTTTTCCTCTTCTTTTTCTTGCCTTGCAGAGTCTTCTTTCTCAGTGGCAGGTGCTTCCACTTCTTTCTCACATTCTGGCTCAATAATAGTTCATCAACTTTCTTTTGCTGAACCAATTTTGGCTTTTCTTGAGGAGTGAACACAATCCTACTCCTGGTTACAATGGATTTGTAGTCTACCTTTGGATTCACAATAGTGTCTCCAGGAAACTTCCCTTGAGTTCTTTCAGCTAATTGCCTGGACAACTAGCCTATCTGAGTCTCCAAATTCCTAATGGAAGAATCTTGGTTCTTGTGATAGGCTCTTGTCTCATTTATGAAGCCATTAGTACTCTCCATGTGATCATTCGTAGTTTTGGAAAGCTACAGCATTGCTTTCTCCAATTCTGATGGTTCTTTCTGTGGAGGAGGAGGAGGTTGCAAGTAATTATTGGATTTATAATCCAAGCCTCCCCCTTGATTTTTCCTCTGAAAGTTGCTCCTTGAGCACCATTTTGATTCCTCTGATAGCCTTGGGTATTTTGTGGTGGTCTTGGATCATACCACACTCCGTTAACCTAGAATGGTTCAGCCCCCATGAGTGTTGGACACTCATTAGACTCATGCTCCTCTTTGCAATACTCACAGTTGACTGGATTAACTTGAGTTGTAGAAATTTACATCTTGTCTAGCTTGGCATTCATACTGGCTAGCTGTTGAGAAATCACCTTCTGCTCGGCTAATGACGCATCATTGTTCCCTAGTTGTAGAACTCCTTTCTTTGGTTGGACTGGTTGAACTGGTTGAACTGCTATAGAGGCATTCTCATCCCTTGCCATGTAGTCTATCAGCTCCAAGGTTTGAGCTGTTGTCTTCCTTGCTATGGTCTCACTAGCTGCACCATTGACAACCATTCTGGATTCTGGTGTCATTCCATTGTAGAAGATTTTGACCTTCTTTCCATCTGGCAGATCATATGCGGGACACTTTTTGATCAGTTCTTAGAATCTGGTCCAAGTTGCACATAGAGTTTCTCCTGGTTGTTGAATGAAGTTGGTGATTTCATTCACCAACTTGTTGTATTTTTCCCTAGAGAAGTGCTCAACAAAGAATTTAGCTGCCAACTCTTCCCATGTTCTGATGTTGATGGCAGCTTGTCGATCTAACCATATGAGAGTTTTCCAGGTCACAACAAACGGAAACAATCGAAGTCTGGTTGCATCATCTTCACAGTCCTCCCCACCAAACTAAGTTTTCTCCACCAATGTGATCAGTGATGGCTGAATGTCATAGTTGTTGGCATTAATCGGTGGCCTCACAATGCTGGAATTTGGTCTGGTGAAGAGTGGAGCAAGAATTGACTCCATTAACTCATCTTTCGGTGGAGGATCTTGAGCTGCCATCCCTATTTCTAGTTCAATTTGTGGAGTAGAAATTTCTGCATGCCTCCTTTGATTGGTAAGTTGTCTTATCCTTCTTGCAGTTCTTTCTACTTCTGGATCGTAGATCAAATTTTCAGGATCAACTGTACCACGCATAAACTAAAGCAAACAGATTAGTAACAAAGATCCAATCAAGGAATTCAAAAGTTATAAATAACTTGGCGTAATCGTTCCCCGGCAACGGCGCTAAAAACTTGTTGCGAACACGGCAAGTGTACCGATCGTTCCAAGTAATAAAGTGATAAGTAGAGTATCGTCTCCACGAGGATTGAGGCACCTAAGTTGTTATAACTAGCCCTCTCTTGTTGGATCAATAAAAAGTGGTTTGAGAATGAGGTTTGAGAATGATAGTGATTTGTAAAATGAAAACAATTAAAGGAAACGTAAATAATTCAAAAGTTCTTGGGAAATTCAAGAATAGAAAATTAAAAGATTAGAAAATAATTGAGAAAATATTTCAGTATGAGGACAAACACATTTCCGATCCCCACCTTGTAATCTGAATCAACGTTTACATTCGATTTACCCATTGATCAAACGATTCACCATCTTTTATTTAATTGGCTAAGCCCTAATCCCTTAGTGACATTAACATTATTAACCCTATTAGAATCATAATCCCTTAGTAATCCCTTTTTAGGTTAAACATTTAAATCGGTGAATCTTTCACGTTTGCAGTTCATGTAGCCTATCCTTAGTGCATACATAAAGGGTTACTTTCCTTTCTGTCAGGAATTAGGATCCTAATATCCCTATTGCGAACCCTAACCCTCGCAGTCCCATTAGAATGATCAGATCTAAAAGAATTAATAGATGAAGAGGAAAGGAAAATAAAAGCAATTAGATAAACAAATGTAAAATTTATCCAAATTACAAGGAGTTCACATCAAGGGTTGTGACCCTCATCACAATAAAAGAAAAACTAGCCAACCATTATCATGGCTGACAAATCAATATTCAATGTCAAGTGAAATGAAAGAACAGAAGAATAAAGAGGATCAAGAAACTCTCTCTGGAGCTCTCCTTCTGAAGCACGACAGTCTCCTTAGGTCTGAATGAATCATTCTGTGTTTGAGAGTCCTTTTTATAATCTCACTCTTCATCTTCCAAAAGTACCCTTGCATAATTTAACTCATGTTTTAAAAAGATGCCAAGAAACTAATCTTGTACTTAACTGGTAAAAGTGTCATTTTATGGTACAAGAGGGAATCGTGTTAAATGTCATATACTATGCTAGCAAGATTTTACATGAGGCACAAGTAAATTATGTCACAACTGAAAAAGAAATGCTAGCAGTAGTGTATGCACTGGACAAATTTAGATCTTACCTGTTAGGTTCCAAGGTAATTGTTTTTACTGACAATTCTACTATCAAGTATTTGATGACTAAGCAGGATGCCAAGCCTCGTTTGCTAAGGTGGATGCTCTTGTTTCAAGAGTTTGACTTGGAGATCAGAGATAAGGATGGAGTAGAAAACAAGGTGGTAGATCATTTGTCACGAATTCAGGAGAAGGAATTACAAGAGGGTCCTGAGAGAGAGATAAATGGCATCTTCCCTGATGAAAGAGTAATGTCTATTTTTTGATCTCCTTGGTTTGCAGATATTGCTAATTACAAGGTGATAAGAGAGTTGCCTCCTAGCCTTACTAGGAAACAACAGAAGAAGTTCCTACGAGATGCAAGGAGATTTCATTGGGATGATCCTTACTTGTATTTCCAATGTGCTGATGGAATCATAAGAAGGTGTGTGCCAGGATTTGAAGTACATGAGATCCTGTGGCATTGCCATGCATCAGATTATGGAGGACACTTTGGAGGTAATAGAACTGCTCAAAAAGTTTTACAGAGTGGTTATTATTGGCCTACTTTATTCAAAGATGCTAGGGATTATGTTGAAAGATGTGACAAGTGTCAAAAAGCTGGAAATATTTCCCGCAAGGATGAAATGCCTCTGAATAGCATATTATAGGTAGAACTTTTTTATATGAGGGGGATAGATTTTATGGGACCATTTCCCTCATCTTATTCCAACTAGTACATCCTTGTTGCTGTTGATTATGTTTCCAAGTGGGTTGAGGCTGTTGCTCTTTCCACCAATGATGCTAAGGTGGTTGTGAATTTTTTGAGGAAGAATATTTTCACAAGGTTTAGTGTACCTAGGTCCATAATAAGTGATGGAGGCAATCATTTTTGTAACAAGCAGCTTGATAATCTACTGGCTAAATATGGTGTTAAACATAAGGTGACTACATCTTGTCAGCCTCAAACAAGTGGCAAAGTAGAGGTTTCTAATAGAAAATTGAAGCGGATTCTTGAGAAGACTGTTGGAGAAAGATTGGTCTAAGAGGCTGGATGATGCACTGTGGGCGTACAGGACTGCTTTTAAGACTTCTATTGGTATGTCACCTTATCAATTGGTATTTGGAAAATCTTGCCATTTACCTATGGAGTTAGAGCATAGGGCTTTCTGGGCTATCAAGTTTCTAAATTTTGATCCTACGAAAGTTCTTGAGAAAAGACAGATTCAATTAAGTGAGTTTGATGAGTTCCGAAATTCTACATATGAGAGTGACAAAATCTACAAGGAGAAAACAAAGAAGTGGCATGATAGCAGAATCATTCACAAGGAGTTTGAGCCTGGCCAACAAGTCTGGCTGTATAATTCTCACCTGAGGTTGTTCCCAGGTAAATTAAAATCAATATGGTCTGAGGCTTATGTGGTGAGAACGGTTTTTCCTTATGGTACAATAGAAATATCACCACTGGATGAAGATAGACCTTTCAACGTGAATGGTTCAAGGTTGAAATTCTATCATGGAGGACTTGTGTCACAAAATACTGTGGCTCAATATCTTAACTCTGTTGGTACATAGAGAGGTAACCGTCAAGCTCGTGACGTTAAACACGCGCTTATTGGGAGGCAATCCAATGTAGAATTTGTCTTTACATTTATCATAAAAAAAATGCACGGTACATTGGCCAGAGAAATGGCGCACCTTAGCGCCATAGTGGCACAAGTCAGCACCACTTTGCAGCACACTCGCAATACAAGTTCCAGAGAAACGGCGCGAACGCTACGTTTGTAGCGTAGCCCTAACACAATTTAACCCCCTTTACTTCCTTTCTCCACGCCGTCAAACCCATTCTCCTACCCCCTCATTTCTTTCTTATTCTTCTCTCTTCTTCTCTTCTCCTTCTTTCTTCTTCTTCGATCCATTCTTCTTCTCCATTCCATTCTCATATTAATTTTTTTATTGCAAACACTACAAGTTACTCACACCAAGCACATCTTCCACATATTTTTCATTGTTCATGGAACCCAAGGTAATTTCTTCATCTTTTTTAATTTTTTTTTTTGGTTTTATGAATTATGGGCATGATTGTATCTCAGTATTTGTGTATTTGATGTAAATTTTCATATCTATGATGTATCTGGGTATGGATGATCTGTGTGTGAGAGAGTTTCATGTGAGTTTTTTGTGGGTGTTTGTGGGTTTTCATGGTCATATAATATTTCGCATAATATATGTATATGTGTGGTTGGAAATTTTGATCCATGCTGTGATGAATATTTTGCTCGGTGATTTAATTTGAGAGTAATTTGGGTATAATTTCTATGATATAATCTGAGATTAAATCTAGGAATGGGTTCTGTGCATGTGGCCTGTGATTAGAAGCATGTGCATAAATTTCTCCATGTGTATGAACCTTTGATAACTGATTTGATCTGAGATAAATATGGGAAGTATTGCTGCAATATGATCTATTTGCTATTATTTTCTATACCCTTTGTATTGGATTACTTTTCTGATTTTCAGGTTTCTAAGGGTAAGAAACCAACAAGCGAGGGGAAAAAGAAGAGAAAAGTTTCTCATAATCTGGATGAAAGCAAGTTTGTGAGCATGGAGGCTTATTGCGAACTCAGCAAGTGCACCGATCGTTCCAAGTAATAAATTGATAAGTAGAGTATCGTCTCCACGAGGATTGAGGCACCTAAGTTGTTATAACTAGCCCTCTCTTGTTGGATCAATAAAAAGTGGTTTGAGAGTGAGGTTTGGGAATGATAGTGATTTGTAAAATGAAAACAATTAAAGGAAACGTAAATAATTCAAAAGTTCTTGGGAAACTCAAGAACAGAAAATTAAAAGATTAGAAGATAATTGAGAAAATATTGCTGTAAGAGGACAAACACCTTTCCGATCCCCACCTTTTAATCTGAATCAACGTTTACATTCAATTTACCCATTGATCAAAAGATTCACCATCTTTTATTTAATTGATTAAGCCTTAATCCCTTAGTGATGTTAACCTTATTAACCCTATTAGAATCCTAATCCCTTAGTAATCCCTTTTTAGGTTAAACATTTAAATCAGTGAATCTTTCACGTTTGCAGTTCATATAGCCTATCCCTAGTGCATACATAAACAGTTACTTCCTTTCTGTCAAGAATCAGGATCCCAATATCACTATTGCGAACCCTAACCCTCGCAATTCAATTAGAATGATCAGATCTAAAAGAATTAATAGATGAAGAGCAAAGGAAATAAAAGCAATTAGATAAATAAATGTAAAATTGATCCAAATTACAAGGGGTTCACATGAAGGGTTGTGACCCTCATCACAATAAAAGAAAAACTAGCCAACCATTATCATGGCTGACAAATCAATATTCAATGTCACGTGAAATGAAAGAACGGAAGAATAAAGAGCATCAAGAAATTCTCTCTGGAGCTCTCCTTCTGAAGCACGACGGTCTCCTTAGGTCTGAATGAATCATTCTGTGTTTGAGAGTCCTTTTTATAATCTCACTCTTCATCTTCCAAAAGTACCCTTGTAAAAAGGCACGTCTGTGGTTTCAAAATCTGGTGCTCTTAGCGTCAATTTCACGCTAAGAGCGTGGCTGCCTCTGAATGTTGACGGTACTAGCGTGGATTTCACGCTATCAGCGTGGAGCAGGAAAAGTTTCACGCCACTAGCGTGAGTTTCACGCTATGAGCGTGGGAGTCTCAGATTTTTCACGCCATCAACGTGACATCCACGCTATGAGCATGGACCTTTACTTTGGCAAATCTCCATTTTCTCCAATTTTCTCTGCTCTTCCTACAAAATCAGCATAAAATTAGTTGAACAATCCTGGATTTGGAATTTCAGCAAAGCAATAATAAACATTGCCTTTTACTCAGGATTAACCAATAATCTTCCTCTTTTTGTCTTGAATTTACCCATATGCTGAAGACATATCAAGGCTCAGAATAGATTATATGATCTCTATGATAACAAGGGCTTCATCCCTGAAAGAAATATTGTTATGGATATGCCTTAAGATAATCCGATCTTGAGGACCATCAACAGAAGGCAATGGGTGGATTTGGTTAATTATGCTGAACTAGCCTCGGGCTCAATTGTCAAGGAGTTCTATGCAAATGCAGAACTAGAAGATTTACAATCAACCAAGACTTCATGGGTTCGAGGAGTTGATGTTCATTTTGATGCAGCCACAATTGAGTTCTACATTCTAATGCATTTCAATCAAACTACTTCTTGTGAGTATGTTTCCTTGTATAACAAAATGTTGCCTTCAAGACACAAGCTGTACCGAGATGACTTGCCTCAATTAACAGAGATGGTGAGGACAGGGATTACCCACCCATACTCAACATGGGAAAATAAAGTTGGTGGCATCCCTAAAAAGTTGAATATGAAAGAGCTGGCTGGTGAATGCCGCTTTTGGCATAATTTTATGAATGCCAATATCCTGCCATCTTCTAATTTGTCAGATGTGAATATCGAGTGGGCCTCTTTGTTGTACATCCTTATTGGGGAGGGGAGACTGAATATTGCTGCAGTTTTATCTGATAGGAATTGTCACATGGTGCGAGGGAGTAGAAAGAAAGAGCTTCTGGGATTTGCTTCTCTTATTACTCATCTGTGTACTAGGGCAGGGGTGTATATCTCTGAGGATGAGGAGTTGGATGTTAAGCCTGCCTTTGATCTGACTTTGGCTACGTACATGGATCACTGCACTAAATCTGAGGTTGAGTTCAGGAGAAGAGCCCGAACTGCTGGTAGGCCTGCTTTTCCACGAATACCATGTATGCCTATTCCACCTCCTGTACCTGAGCCAGATGCTCCTGAAGCTCATGATACTTATGCAGATCCGGTTACCCCACAAGGAACTTCTTCTGCATTTGATCTCTATGGACTGCAACAGCAGCTTTCACGGATCTCTATCCAGAATGAGGTGTTCATTATGCAGGGGGAGTATACTCACCGCTTCCTGGACCATGCTTATCCTAGTGTACCATTTGGTACATTTTAGCCTGTGTACCCTCATATTCCTCCTCCGTATGTGTATCAAGAACCTTATCCTGCACTAGCCCCAGCTGATGTTCCCATACCATCACAGCCATTTATGGATCCACAATTGTATCGTCCTGCCACTGAATCATCCATTGCTGCTAGGAGGATGATAATGGATGATAGTGACGATAAGGATGAGTGATGTCTCCTTGCTGACGGAGATTTATTGTATATTAGTTTATTTTTCTTTTTAGTACTTTTGTTGTTTTATTATGACCATAGGTTGATGTTAGGGTCATTTAGCTATTCTGAGTTGGTATATTTCCCAAACACTCTGATGTTATATTATGCGCATTATAGTTTATCCTATATGCTGCTGTTTGTTCCATGATGTAGGTTTTTCATCCATCTTATGGTTTGACTATTTCTGGGGACAACAATTTTTTAAATCTGGGAATGGTGGGCTTTAGGAAAGCACCCTGGAACTGCAATTCTTCTATTAGGGGAGATATTCTAAACTCGTTTAATTGTTAATTTTAGTTAGTTATTTTGTGTTGCTTTTACATTTTAAAAAAATCCTGGAAACATATTTCTCAGGTTTAAATGTGCTTACCTAGTTAATTTGCTTGATTGAATTTTAGGAAGTATGTTGTATGACATTCTGGCATGACATTGCATAGGTATAATTGGATTACATGATTGCTCATTTGTCTGAACTAATGTTGTGAAATTATGATAATGTCTGAGGTCAATTTTCTTGAGTCTATATTGATACCATAGTTGTGAGCTTTGAGCTTAAACACTGAATTTTCTTGTTGAGAGACCTCACTGTTGAAACACTCTAGAACTTGATCTGTTTCTCTGTGATGCATGCATTGGTTGAAATGATAATAACATTTTTTTCTTTTTAGCCTATGGCCAAAATAGCCCACCTGTGTGAAATTTTTCCATTGCTAGCCCCTTGAGCCTGAACTTATTTTTTTGATAAATGACCTGTGGCCTGATTGATGGTTTAACCTATATCCATGTGACTTACCTTGATTGAGATTGAATTACTGATGTGTTGAAAATAAAACAAAGAAATTGCGGTAAGCTCCACAAAGGTCAAGTAAGTAGGGGATGTAGATGTCATCTGTACCCTTATAAAAAAATGAAACTGAAAGAGAAAGAAAAAGAAAAAGGATGAATGTGTATAAAAGGTGGCTGACAGAGATTAATTTCTGAGATTCTGTGGGAATGTTAGTGGAGCAAAACCATTGAGTTGATGTGCTAAAGTGAAAGAGTGTCAGTTTTTCAATCTCATTGTTGTTTGAGCTACTATCCATATATTCCTACCCTTTAACTTGGCCAACTTACAACCTGTGAAGTCCTTTTGATCAATTGGTTCATGTGTTTGATTCTTCATTTTAAAGAATTTTTTAGAATATGATCAAGCCTATGGTAGTGTTATAGATGTGATTGATTGAGTTCTAATGATACCCTTAAACACTGAGTGTTGAGTGGATGTTATTTATCTGTGTGAGGGGTAATCAATGTAGACTTGTATTTTTAGAAAGCTAATGACATTGTTGGAAATTTATGATATTGGGTTAGTCATGCACAGCATATTGTGTCTGAAAGTGTTTATGTATTATTATGCTAGATGAATTGATTGTTTCCTTGATTGAGTCTTGTACATTGTTGGGGACAACAACGTTTAAATCTGGGAATGATTTGATATGCCTCTGGCAGATGTAGTTTTCTAAGCTGAAATTGATAAGGATTAAGTCATAAAAGAGCAGTTTATATACATATTTGCTTACTATATTGACTTTTCCATGTCAATGATATTTCTCACCTATTGGTTGTGTTTATATAGGTAGAAGAAGTACAAAATATGAAAGTGTGAAAAGCTTAGTGGCGCGAATTCATAACGGTGGAAGTTCCATGCTGCATCAGCCTTGCACAGGCCAAATACCAGAGAATTGGCGTGACTTGGCGCCATAATGGCGCAGTTTGGCGCCAGATGCTTGCTCCTGAGATCCATAAAATTTTGTTGGGCCATTTTTCAGAGATCTGGCGCGGTCCAGTGCCACAGTGGCGCGGATCCGCGCCAGTTTGCGATTTTTGCAGTGCCGTGTTTTTATGAGGATAAATTTGGAAGAAAGAAAAATGGCTTATAAATAGGACGCTTTACACAGAATGAAGACCCTAATTCTGGGGAGACCGCCGTGACACTCAGAGAGAGAGTCTATTGGGATTTTGATCATCTTTGTTCTTCCATTTATCATTTTTCCATTTTCGAGTTCATGTTGAATATTGAAACATCAGCCATGACAATGGTTGGCTAAGTTCTTTTTATTGTAGTTAGGGCCACAAACCCTATGTGAACCCTTGTTACAAGGATTGATTTATTTTTACTCGTTTATATATTTATCTTTATCTCTACCTTGTGCGTAATTTCTGTCTTCTTTTTTAGAACTGATCAATCTAATAATTGATGATAGATTGACGGTTAGAACCCTAAATATGAATATTGGGGTTTTGATCTTGAAAGGGTGTAGGATAACAATTTATATGCGTGCTAGGAATAGACGTATATTTGATGGCAGATGCTTAAATTATCGGGTTCATTGCTTAATTCCATGAGGAACATTACAAGGAATTGGAGTTCCGATTTGGGTTAAAGTGTTAATCTTGCAAGGAATTGGGGGTTAACTACTGAATATTTTTAGATAATAATTAATCTGAGTAATTATATAAATGAGTATTGTAAATCAATCTAGAGTAAAAAACGGGAATTATTTTGGTGAGTGCATTCTAGTTACAATGCTTTCTCATACTTTTACAAATCAATCCTTATTTTATTTTTATTTTTCATCACAAAAATTCCAAAAATACGTTCTTGTGTTTATTTCTTATTTTTAATCAAATCAACAATATTTTTCACACCTATTTGAATTCCTTCCATCTAAAAGGAACGATTATTTGATATTCGATCACAATCCCTGTGGAGACGATACTTTTCTTATCACTGTATTACTTGTGCTATCGGTACACTTGCCGTGAAGCATCAACGTTCCTTTAAGGTGGTAGGATCAGATTAACTCTAAACAACTCCTCGCGTCGTTATATATTAAATCCTTCCTGATTTTAGGAGGAATGACAAAATCATTGGAGATTTGATTATATGGTCACAAGATATTATGTACTAAAAGCTTAAAGATAACAATAATTAAGAGACAAGCTTAAAGACTAAACCCTAAACCCTAACAAAAATAATTTTAACACAAGGAACGATTCCACTATTTCATTCTTAAATAGTTATGCTCTCAACTCAAGACTTAACTCTTCTGAATTTGTGTAGGTCTTTTCACTGTCAACTCTGATTCCTCAGCTCATGGACTAAATATCTCACAAGTTTCCATCTTCCTATGGCTCCCTTGACTCCTACATGTACTAAGTTCATAACCTTCAGAGAACAAGGTGGTAGCTTATTCCTAAGGTAGCCAGTAATATTGTTTCCACAATCTTACCTTCCTCCTATGATTAAGTTGTCTGAAATCGCTTCCTTAAGGAAGTTCCTTTCTTAGTTTGTGTTCAATTTTCATTGATGCCCAAAGAGTTAAAATTACTTAAATCACAGAAATTCAAAAGCTTCGGTACAAGAGTTTTGAACATAGTTCTTTAAGAACCTCATAGTTTTTCAATTCCAAACTAAATTAGCCTATGGCCGAAAACACAAACATAATTATTTCAATCTGGAATCCCATAGACCCGAGATTCAAGTTGAAGATAATGAGTTGAAGAGAATAGAAATTACAAACATATATTAATACTTAACAAGCTTTCAACACAAAGAAATAAAATGGAGAAGTGTGGATATTGCTTGAGAGAAGTCTAAAATGGTGAAAGGGAATGGGGAAAGATTTGTTGTCACTTAGCTATTGTTAAAACTATACAAACATAATACATAAATTCTAACTACACTAGGTGATCTTCTTCTTAAGGAATTTGATGGTTTTTTCATTTGGGGTTCTTCTATTTATAGGCTGATGGAATGGATGGCAATCTTGTGATTCTTCTTCACTTGTTCTTTGATTGTATGGAGAGGCGGTGGACTAATGCTCTGACAAGTTAAGCAAGTTGTTTGATGGGATGGTTTAGGGTTGATATTTGCCTTTTTATTCTGAGACCTCTATGCCTACTTTTTCTCTAAACCAATGAGCACTCTTCGTTCTCTGTTGTACACGTTTCTTCTTGCTTGATTGTTGTACTCCTTTTTGCTTTTAGAAGCTTCTTTTCAATGTTTCCTGCAAAGGAGTCAGAGAAGAGATTAGTGGAGCAGGTATACACATAAGTCAAACTGTTCCCCTTTTCTTTCAGTATCAGCTGATTACATCATCATCCATTCCCTTTTGGTGCTTATATTCTCAGAGGATCTGCGAACATGTTTTTATAGCAAAAATTGGTTACCATTTGACGGAACAGATGAAATTTTACCATCAAAATGGGCTTGAATGGGAACAATTTTTCGTCTCATCAAATACCCCAAAACCAAACTGTTGATTGTCCTCAAACAACTCAAAAAAGTAGTGACTTGGCTGTCCAATTTCAAAGAAAAGTTCAACATTAAAAGTTTAGTAAATGAGAAACATAATTTATTCAAAAATAAACTCCTATTCATAGGTTTCAAAGTAAGAAAGAATTCATTCAAAGGTAAGTGAAGGTTATTGTTCTTCTGTCTCACTGATCACTCGAGGTTGGTGTTTCTCTATATGCTCCCAGGTGTGATTCCTCAAACTTGTTTATCCGTTGTTTCCCTTTGAGGTACTTATGTTCTCCAATCAAAGGAGATTTTTATGGATAAGTCATGGGACTAGGGTGAAGAGGTGATGTATGGAAGTCACTGATCAAGGAGTGTTTGTATCTATTATTCTGCTGAGAGTCTTGTTGGACATTTTTGCTAGGAATATTCTTGTTTTGTTTGACTACCTCTCTTCCTTTTCCTTGTTAGGAGCTTTCTTTTGGCAGTAGTTATCTGTATTTTCTCAAATGTCATTCCATTTTTTGTTATGACTCTTATCTCTTATCTTTGGTAGATTATTTTGTTTCATCCCTTGATCCTTTATGTTAAACCTTGTGGCTTTTGATGAGGTGTATGTGAATGTTTTGATGGATGTGTTTAGCATGACTGTGGTGGGGTGACTCTTTGATTCATGACCATTATCCTTTTAGGGTTCACAAGTATCTCTGCAGTACTAATAGTATCAAAGCAAGTTCAAAAGTTTCAGTGTGGTTGCACCTTGGGAATGTTCTCATTAGAGTGTGTTTGGCTTTTTGTTCCTCGCTTGCTGGTCCACACAGGTCAACATCCTTCACAAATCTAAGGGTCAAATTCAATTTTCTCTTTATCTATTTTCAGAACTCTATTCAAGAGAAAAAAAATATTACTCATCAGCTTTATACCTTATGTCGTTACTTTTTATCATAAGGCAGCAAGATTACTACAACTAAGTTGTTTTTCTCAAGACAGTCAAAATCTGAACATTCAAAAAGAGATTTGCTAACATAAAAAGTTTTTACACTATGGGAAAAAAAACTAAAACTGCAATAAAAATAATAAAATGCAATAAAAAGGAGAGTTTTCCTCCATTCACTGTTGACGCCTCTTCTCTAGGCTCTTCTTTTCTTCTTCATTCTCCTCTTCAATTTCCTCCTATGTCAGTAGTCTCCCCTTCAATTATCTTTCACCCTTTTTAGTTCATCTTCGGGAAACCACTTTTGATCTTCTCTCAGAAGGTCACTGATCACAGTAGTGAGGTGCTCAATAGTGCTTCTCATCATCACTTTGCTATTGTTGATATGCCCCAGTTGGCCTTCAACATCTTCCACCGTATCTTCCAACTGAGTAATCCTCTCTTCCAGGAACGTGCCAAAGACTTTAAAAGCTTCTTTGGTTTCTACACGTTCCACAACATCTTTGTTCAGGAGACGTCTAAATTACAGTTCAACTCTAGTGTTATGCATGGCATGGGCATGCTTTAATGCCTCAGTTGCATCTCTGACCTCGTTCATGACAGCTTGCAGAGTTATTGTAGAGGGTGCAACATTGCTGTTTCAGATGGCTGTAGTGATAGGGCTGAGGAACTGCTCTCTTTCTGCCTATTGTTGTTCTTGAAATTGGTGGAAGGCAGAAGAGAGTTGTTCCACTCTATTCCTCAAAGTTTGAGTTCTTCTGTTGTGTTCTAAGTGTCTGTTTGAAGAACAATTGGCTCTTCCGAAAATAACTTGGTCATTTTCTTCCCCATCATTTCAAAAATCTCAGCAATACCTATCTGAAATTTTCTACATGCTGCACTAGGTATTGCTAGAATGAGAGGAGCTGGCTTCTTCTTTTTCTGACTGACTTTAGGCTGTGGGATGAAAAATGGTGGTTCATCAACAGGTGGCTTGCTGGTTGTAACTTTTTGAGGTGTCGAGGAAGAGGGGATTATGGCTAATTGTTCCTCCATCAATAGAGGAACGTCGAGTCTTTCTTTTTCAGCTAGATGCCAATGCTTCATCCCCAGAGGTATCACGACGAATGAAAGAAGAGGAAAGAGGTCCCCCAAGTTGATTTGTCTGGGGATTACCACTTTTTTCTTCTTTGGGGGACTCTAAGCAATCCCTTTTCCTTTATCAGTGCTTTTATATGGCTGAGGTGCTTGATTTTCTTGCTTATCCATTTGTTTTTCAGCTACTTCAAATTCTTTTTTCCCTCCTTCCTCTTGTTGCTTAGAAGAGGGCTGTTGTGACTTTACTTATGGTGGTGGTGATGATTGAGGAGGTGATTCCTGAAAAGAAGGAATGTCAGAGAAACCAAGAATTTCAAGACTACCTGGGGACATCTCCTTGGTAGTAGCCTGTTGTTTTGAGGCTTCGTGCCTCTTCATTCTTTTGGCAATAGAGACATCATCCTCATTGTCTTCTTTCCTATCAGAGAGGGTGATGGGCTTCTCAAAGGTAGTTCCCTCTGAGCTTTTTGTACTACTGAAGGTTTTCTTAAACCTCTGACTATCTCATTCCCCCTTTTTGTGAGGAACTTTTGGAGAAAACTTGGAAGGAGATTTCTTCTCTGTCTTGCTCTCAGTAGCAGCAAGAGTTTCCTTCTTTACTTTTGGTGGAGTTGTAATAGGTTTAGATGGTTTTGTGGCTGAGATGGTTGAGGTATGCTTTTTGGTCTTGGTTTTGGTTTTGATTTTCTTTTGGCAAGTTTGGGGGTAGGAGCTTCTTTTTCTTTTTCTTCTTCTTCAGTGATCACAGAAACTCCATATCGGACATTATGCTCATAAAGACTTTTGAGGGTATACTCTGGAAGTATGTAGTGTGTCTTCAGAGTGTTCCAGGTCTTGTTATCAATAACAGACCCTTTTTCTGATTTTTCACCTTGAGGGATAGGAACACTAACTTTCAAGCAGAGTTTGGTGATCAAGCTGGGAAGGCAGTTTGTAACGCCCTCCCTTGTATGCATCCAAGAGAGTCGTTTGCTAAACGGAATTAGAGTCGTTAACGTCACATGAGCTAGCAAAGCAGTATACAAATCCGTATAAAATTTTCAGCACTTAAATCCTTTTCACAAAGGTTTTCTAAAATAGTCATTGTTCATAAAAGTTCAAGCTAACATAATTATGATAAAGACTACAGTCATCCAAAAGTTCCAAAACATTAATCATTACAGTTATCCATCTAAACAAACAGCAACACTGATAATCCACGCATCAGCAATCAACAGCAAGATACTACTCCTTCAAATGCTCTTGCGTCCTCCTGCCATTTTGGAAAAATAGCAGCCCCGAAGGGGTGAGAATAATCCCAGTAGTGTGGCAATAAAACCAATAATATAACAATATTAACTAGGCACAAAATCATAAACAGTCACTTCAACATATCCTTGTTCCTTTTCCTTTTCATTTTATCATATTCATATATTGCGTATATAACGCCTTTCCTTTGCGCTTTTAGCACCGTCGTGCGCGCACTTCACAGTGGAATCAATTATCCCTTGGCACCTGAGCTCCATGTGGATTCCATCTGTGGGCCTATGCGGACTGATGCCAAGTGTCCCATACCCCGGTACCTTGGGGATGCCTATATGATGCTTGCTCAAACACATGGTCCTGTACATAACTATTCTAAAACAAGGCCTATATGATTTTGATACATGCATGTCATGCTATGCTTTCACACACAAGGCGTAAAAATGCGGTATGATGTAAAATGCATGCTTATATACCTTTCATATGCGTTATGCTGCCACATAACGTCTTTACCTCATAATCATATAGCCATCACGACACATTTTGGCAGTTTCCTTTCATTATAATGGAACATAATATTTTTACGGCATATGGAGCATCATGTCACAATTCTATACCAGTAGTCAATAGTCACATTAGGCTTCATCGCCTGACACTTACCTTAGCTTTCCTTAAATATTACCAACGGCAGCGAAATATTCTCACTTCTTAAGCGCACCTAAATCAATTAAAACTAATCATTTACAGTGGCTGCTTACAGCAGAACAGAGAGCATACAGCAGTGGCTTTCAGCAGCAAAACAGTGAGCATACAGCAGCAAAACAGTAAACATACAGCAGTGTTTACAGCAGCAAAACAGTGAACATACAGCAGTGTTTACAGCAGCAAAACAGTGGACATACAGCAGTGTTTACAGCAGCAAAACAGTGAACATACAGCAGTGTTTACAGCAGCAAAACAGTGGACATACAGCAGTGTTTACAGCAGCAAAACAGTGAGCATACAGCAGCAAAACAGTGAGCATTTACAGCAGCAAAACAGTGAGCATTTACAGCAGCAAAACAGTGAGCATTTACAGCAGCAAAACAGTGACGTTTTAAAACAGAAACAGTGGCGTTTTTAAAACAGAAACAGTGGCACTTTGAACTTCCAAAACAGTGGCATAAATCTTGGTTTTTGGACATTGAAACAGTGGCATATTATGGACTAAAACAGTGGCATTTTTATGCATAAAACAGTGGCATGGAATGACTTAAACAGTGGCATTTTATGCATAAAAACAGTGGCATATGATGACTAAAACAGTGGCATATTATGCATAAAAACAGTGGCATATGATGGCTAAAACAGTGGCATATTATGCATAAAAACAGTGGCATATGATGGCTAAAACAGTGGCCTTTTATGCATAAAAACAGTGGCATTTTAAGCATGGAAACAGTGGCATTTCATGATTAAAACAGTGGCATTTTAAGCATGGAAACAGTGGCATTTCATGACTAAAACAGTGGCATTTTAAGCATGGAAACAGTGGCATTTCATGACTAAAACAGTGGCTTAGGGAGCACTAAAACAGTGACATATATGTGCAGAAACAGTGACCTATAATGTGCAGAAACAGTGGCATGTAATGTGCAGAAACAGTGGCATATATGTGCAGAAACAGTGGCATTTTAATGTGATTTTGAGGAACCGAAACAGTGGCATTTTATCTACCAAAACAGTGGCACATCAAACCGAAACAGTGGCACATTTCTTCTTTAAAACAGTGGCCTAATTATACAAAACAGTGGCATATCATTTTAAGCATGATCATGAGACTTTTACTCTACAACTCATGCATACAAAACATCATAAAATGGCTCCATACTTATACTTTAATCATGCTCAACCAAGGATCCAAAGCAACACATATATAAGGAGACATTCAAGCATACATACATGGCTACACAAGGAAAGAGTTCAAAGTTCAAAGCCTACCTCTTGTAGCACACCCTTCAAAGTCAAGAGTCACACCACCTTCTAGCTTCACTACACACAAGTCCACACTTCCTAAGAGGTTCTATGCGCAACAAGGTGAGGAACAAGGCTAGCACTTGCTTGGTGTAAGGTCACGGTTTGAAGGTGAGGGAAAGAGGGAGTTGGTTTGACAAGGTCTTCTTGCTCCAAGGAGGCTTGTTGGTGTGGCTTAGAGAGTGAGGAGGAGGAGGGGATGTTGGCTGCACTTGCACATGAAGCCAACCCCCTCTCCATGCGCACCTATATAGGGAAAGTGAGGGAAAATTGCTATGATTAACCATCATGAAAAATTCAGATTTCTATGAGAGGATGGGGCTGCACACAAGGCTGAATCAAGCAAGGGTTTGCTTCTAGTTTACTCTACTTACATGCAAGGAGTGAGGGGTGATATGTTCAGCTTTGAGGGCTATCCAAGGCAGAGAAATTTCTGCACAATTGACCATGATTTGCGCACCTAGAGGAGTGGAAAGGAAGTGTCAAGAGCACATGCAAGAGCTTTGCTAAGTCAACAAGGAAAGCAACTATGTGGCAGCCCAAAAATCTGCACTAAGGCAGCCTTGGTGCGCAATGATGAGAGGAAGAGAGATGCATAATGAGCACTGATTTGTGGCAGCCTAAACACTCATTTTGGAGCTGTCCTAAGTCAGAAAATTTCTGCATAAAAAGCCAACCCATGCGCACAAGGTGAGGTGTGAGGGAGGTTCACTAAGTCCACAAGCAAGAGAGCTTTGTGACAGCCAAGGATTCTGATTTTTGGAGCTGTCCTCTGCGCAAAAATGATGAAAATGCAGTCCCAAAATCTCACTTATGATGCATGTGGAAGGAGGAGGAGGTTTGCCTCATGATGGGCTGCAAAAGCTTGCCAAAAATCTGCACAATGCAGTGTCATGATGGAGGGTGTAAGTGGTTATCCAAGTCAACAAGTTAGGCAGTTTGTGTCATAAGAAAAAATCTGCACCCAAAGCCCCTCCATGTGCGCCTAAAAGGAGAAGTATGCAGCCTAAGATCATGCTCAAAGGTCCATGTGTCTTCCATGCAATGAGGTTTAAATCAAGTGATGCATAGACAAGGTGAGGTGGTGGTTTAACAAGAGAAAAATGACAGCTTACTAAGTCCTTAATCACCCTTCTTTGTGCGCAAGAAAGAGAGGGAATTATCCTAGCCAAGTGAGAGTTACTTGCTGCACAAGACACCTTGGTTGGACAAGGCTTAGGGAGGATAAGGTTGGACACAACCTTGGGCTGAATAAGCTTGATCCAAGAGCCACCCTTGGGCCATTGGCCACACACACAAAAAGGATCCAATCACACAAGTCCAAAAGCAACAAGTCCATACACACTCAAGCCCACATCCAAACACTAATGCCTTCTAACACACACTCACATTACTCATAAGATTAAATTCACATGTCTACATATGTATCTTCCTATGATTTAATTTAATTAATTACCTTAGTCTTATCCAAGGAATAAAGATCAAACAATTCACAAGCCATTACACATAAACCATACATCCGAATTCTACACATGTTCATATAGCATATAGTACCTAAGTATAATACTAATTATGCGGGATGTTACACTCTCCCCACCAAATAGGAATTTTGTCCGCAAAATAAACTTACTTAAGAGCTAAACAGTTCTGGGTAACGTTTCTGAATGTCGTCCTCGCGCTCCCAAGTGGCTTCAGCTGCCGATCTGTTGTTCCACAATACTTTCACCAACGGAATCTCTTTAGAACGGAGTCGCTTGACGGATCTTTCAAGAATTTGGAATGGTTGCACTTGATACGTCAGATTTTCCTTTAGTTCTACCTCTTCCGGCTGTAATACGTGAGATGGATCAGAGAGGTACCTCCGTAGCTGTGACACATGAAATACATTGTGGATTCCTGACAAATTGGGTGGCAAAGCCAACCGGTATGCAGACTCTCCAATCCGGTCCATAATCAGATACGGTCCTAAGTACCGTGGACTTAACTTCTTAACTCCCATTCTCCTTCCGAGTCCCGATGTAGGAGTGATTCTCAAAAATACATGATCTCCGACTTCGAAAGATAGAGGCTTATGACGCTTGTCGTAATAACTCTTCTGTCTGGCCTGAGCCCTCTGCATATTCTCCCGAATCTTCTTTACTTGTTCGGATGTTTCTTGAATTAGATCGGGTCCTAACATACTTCGCTCACCCACTTCCGTTCGGGAATCTCCAAGGGTTGAAGGAGTCCCGACGGTTTCTGATGTTCGTACTTCACCTTCTGACAAGTTAAGCATCGAGATACATACTCCGCAATATCACGCTTCATACCCGGCCACCAAAACGAGGTCTTCACATCATGGTACATCTTCGTGGATCCAGGATGAACTGCATACTTACCCTTGTGAGCTTCCTGCAAAACTTCTTGCTTCAACTCTACATTAGGCACAACCAGCCGTCCTTGGAATCTCCAGACATCATTCTCATCCTTTACTACCTCTTGGTTACCAACCAACTCGCGGACTAACTCTTCATCCTTCTGAGCCTTCTTAATTCTACTGATCAGTTCATTCTCCACCTTTATATTTCCCAGTCTTATGCTACTTCCTCTCTCGTCTACCGATAAGTTCAAGTCTCGAAAGGCCTCAAACAATTTCAGTTCTTCTATCATCAGAGTTGCAGTGTGTAGAGTCTTCCTGCTCAGGGCGTCGGCTACCACGTTTGCCTTTCCTGGGTGGTATTTAAGTTCAAAATCGTAGTCCTTCAGAAATTCCATCCACCGACGTTGCCGCATATTCAGCTCCTTCTGATCGAACAAGTACTTCAAACTCTTGTGATCGCTGAACACGTCAAACTGCGAACCATACAAGTGGTGCCTCCAGATTTTAAGTGCGAACACTATAGCTGCTAACTCCAAATCGTGCGTAGGATAATTTTCTTCGTGAGGCTTCAGTTGTCGAGATGCGTAAGCTACTGCCATACGGTCCTGCATCAACACGCATCCAAGTCCTTTCAGCGACGCATCGCGGTAAACTTCGAACTTTCGAGTAGGATCCGGAATCGTGAGTACGGGAGCACTCGTCAATCTGCTCTTTAGCTCCAAGAAACATTCTTCACAGGCTTCAGTCCACTCAAAAGGCTTATCCTTCCGAGTGAGACGAGTAAGGGGTTGCACTATCTGAGAGAAATTCTGGATGAACCTTCGATAGTATCCAGCCAGACCTAAGAAACTTCTTACTTCGGTGACAGTCTTGGGTCGTTCCCAATTCATGACAGCTTCAACTTTGCTGGGGTCCACCGCGATACCTTCCGATGAAATGACATGGCCCAGAAACTGGACCTCTTTAAGCCAAAACTCGCACTTCGACCATTTCGCGTACAACTGCTTCTCTTTCAAGACTTGCAAGACAATCCTCAGATGTTCCGCGTGCAGCTCTTCATTAGCTGAGTAAATCAGGATATCGTCGATAAACACAATAACGAACTGATCAAGAAATGGGCGGAAGATGCGGTTCATGTAGTCCATGAATACCGCTGGAGCATTCGTAAGTCCGAATGGGATCACCTGATATTCGTAGTGGCCATAACGAGTCCTAAAAGCGGTTTTCGGAATATCCTCCGGTTTGACCCGGATCTGATGGTATCCCGATCGTAGATCTATCTTGGAAAAGACTCTGGCTCCTCTCAGCTGGTCCATCAAATCGTCGATCCTCGGTAGCGGATACTTATTCTTCACCGTGACTTTGTTCAGCTGGCGGTAATCTACACACAGACGTAAGCTTCCATCCTTCTTCTTAATCAAGATAGCTGGAGCACCCCATGGAGAAGTACTCGGTCTGATGAATTCCTTTGCCAAAAGCTCTTCTATCTGCTTCTTCAACTCGCGAAGTTCCAACGGCGCCATACGATACGGGGCAATGGAGATTGGTCCAACTCCAGGAACAAGTTCGATCGAAAATTCTATTTCCCTATGAGGAGGCAATCGAGGTATTTCATCCGGGAATACCTCCTCGAATTCTCTAACTACCGGTACATTCTGAATTTGATTGTCAACCGAGGTCTCAGCCTCGATCGACAAGAGATATCCTGCTGCTCCCTTGCGGAGCTCTTTTCTAACTTGCAATAAGGAAATGAGAGAGAAAGGTTGAAAATTACCATCCTTCGCAGGAACAACGACTTTCCCCGCTCGACAATCCAAAGTTATTCCGTTTTCCGTCAACCAGTCCATACCGATAATCACATCGAAGTTGAATACCGGCAGGACCACCAAGTTAACTGTATACGTATTCCCTTCATACTGCAAGGTAACACCTCTGCAGATCTCTGAGGCTGTGCACGATCCTCCAGTAGGTGTGCTGATGTGTAACTCATAGGGTAACGGGGTTGGGGTGATGCCTATTCTCAATGCAGTATGCTTTGCCATAAAAGAGCCAGACGCTCCAGAATCAAAGATAACAGAAATTGGGTGACCATTCAGAGTGACATTACCTTTGATCAGGTTGGGAAACTTCTGCGCTTCGTTTGCATCCAATGTGAACACCCGTGCTTGCGGAGGCTGTTGATCAGCGTTCTGGGGACATTTGTAAGCGAAATGACCTTGCTGGCCACATCTGAAGCATGCATTGTCGTTCTTGCGACAGACCCCAAAGTGATTCTTTCCACACGTAGCACAAACAGTCGCGCCCTGACGTCCAGTCGACGATTGACCCACCGTAAAGTTTCTCTTAAAATTTCCGGGTCGCGCCTGCAACGGCGTACCTCTGCCTCGACCCCTACCAGGTGCCGTCCTGAAGAATCTGCCTGCTCGGTTTCCTCCGTGGAATTGTGGTGGTGGCTTGTTCAAGTTCTTGGCCTCCAGAATGATTCCTTCTGCCTGACGACTCTGGTTGATGAGTTCCGGAAGTGTACGATGAGCCGTCGTCAAGATGAGCTTGCGAATTTCCGGATGTAATCCGCTCTCGAACTTCTCTACCTGCCATTCTTCATCGTAAATGTTCCGATCAAAGTTGGCATACTCGATCAGCTGCCCAAACTTAGCAATGTACTCATTAACCGTCATGTTACCCTGCCTGAGCGACAGCAGTTCAGAGTGCTTCATCCTTCTCATTGCCTTAGGAAAATACTTATCCAGAAATACTTGTCTGAATACGGCCCACGTTAGTTCCACGTCCTGAGCTCTCAGCAGAGCCCTCGCACCAGTCCACCATGTTAAGGCTTCTCCCATCAGCTGGTACGACGCGTAATCAGTCTTCTGCGCTTCCGGGCATGCCATGCGTTCGAAAATATGCTCAATCATCTGCAGCCACTTCGCTGCAGCCTCGGGGTTGTCTTCACCCTCAAAAGTGGGTGGTTGGAAGTTGCGGAAGTCTTTCAACCTCCGACGGGCAATTTCTTCTGCATTTTCATGCAGTGGGGGTTGGTTCTGATTCTGTTGCCTATGGTCGCGCCATTCTTGGCTCATATTCTGAATAAACGTCGCCAGTCCTCCAATGGTGGTGATAAGATCCTCTTCCGCATCGCCAGACCTTCCCCGAGTTGAACCGCGACCACCCGCCATGATTCTGCACTCACAATACCAGGAAATGAGTTGATCAGGCTCACCGCAAGTTATTCATGGCAGCAGTCTCAAGTAGGTACTCGAGTTCAATTCGGACAAGTTAGCTATGCATCCGTGTCTTATCCCAGACTAGTCTAAACAATCTAACTATCCTAGTCAATATATACTTAAACTATAGCACATTTAGACAGTCAATCAGCAGATAAACACAAACAACAATCAATTCCATCAATCACAAGCAAATCCATGGACCAACCTGGCTCTGATACCAATTAGTGTAACGCCCTCCCTTGTATGCATCCAAGAGAGTCGTTTGCTAAGCGGAATTAGAGTCGTTAACGTCACATGAGCTAGCAAAGCAGTATACAAATCCGTATAAAATTTTCAGCACTTAAATCCTTTTCACAAAGGTTTTCTAAAATAGTCATTGTTCATAAAAGTTCAAGCTAACATAATTATGATAAAGACTACAGTCATCCAAAAGTTCCAAAACATTAATCATTACAGTTATCCATCTAAACAAACAGCAACACTGATAATCCACGCATCAGCAATCAACAGCAAGATACTACTCCTTCAAATGCTCTTGCGTCCTCCTGCCATTTTGGAAAAATAGCAGCCCCGAAGGGGTGAGAATAATCCCAGTAGTGTGGCAATAAAACCAATAATATAACAATATTAACTAGGCACAAAATCATAAACAGTCACTTCAACATATCCTTGTTCCTTTTCCTTTTCATTTTATCATATTCATATATTGCGTATATAACGCCTTTCCTTTGCGCTTTTAGCACCGTCGTGCGCGCACTTCACAGTGGAATCAATTATCCCTTGGCACCTGAGCTCCATGTGGATTCCATCTGTGGGCCTATGCGGACTGATGCCAAGTGTCCCATACCCCGGTACCTTGGGGATGCCTATATGATGCTTGCTCAAACACATGGTCCTGTACATAACTATTCTAAAACAAGGCCTATATGATTTTGATACATGCATGTCATGCTATGCTTTCACACACAAGGCGTAAAAATGCGGTATGATGTAAAATGCATGCTTATATACCTTTCATATGCGTTATGCTGCCACATAACGTCTTTACCTCATAATCATATAGCCATCACGGCACATTTTAGGCAGTTTCCTTTCATTATAATGGAACATAATATTTTTACGGCATATGGAGCATCATGTCACAATTCTATACCAGTAGTCAATAGTCACATTAGGCTTCATCGCCTGACACTTACCTTAGCTTTCCTTAAATATTACCAACGGCAGCGAAATATTCTCACTTCTTAAGCGCACCTAAATCAATTAAAACTAATCATTTACAGTGGCTACTTACAGCAGAACAGAGAGCATACAGCAGTGGCTTTCAGCAGCAAAACAGTGAGCATACAGCAGCAAAACAGTAAACATACAGCAGTGTTTACAGCAGCAAAACAGTGAACATACAGCAGTGTTTACAGCAGCAAAACAGTGGACATACAGCAGTGTTTACAGCAGCAAAACAGTGAACATACAGCAGTGTTTACAGCAGCAAAACAGTGGACATACAGCAGTGTTTACAGCAGCAAAACAGTGAGCATACAGCAGCAAAACAGTGAGCATTTACAGCAGCAAAACAGTGAGCATTTACAGCAGCAAAACAGTGAGCATTTACAGCAGCAAAACAGTGACGTTTTAAAACAGAAACAGTGGCGTTTTTAAAACAGAAACAGTGGCACTTTGAACTTCCAAAACAGTGGCATAAATCTTGGTTTTTGGACATTGAAACAGTGGCATATTATGGACTAAAACAGTGGCATTTTTATGCATAAAATAGTGGCATGGAATGACTTAAACAGTGGCATTTTATGCATAAAAACAGTGGCATATGATGACTAAAACAGTGGCATATTATGCATAAAAACAGTGGCATATGATGGCTAAAACAGTGGCATATTATGCATAAAAACAGTGGCATATGATGGCTAAAACAGTGGCCTTTTATGCATAAAAACAGTGGCATTTTAAGCATGGAAACAGTGGCATTTCATGATTAAAACAGTGGCATTTTAAGCATGGAAACAGTGGCATTTCATGACTAAAACAGTGGCATTTTAAGCATGGAAACAGTGGCATTTCATGACTAAAACAGTGGCTTAGGGAGCACTAAAACAGTGACATATATGTGCAGAAACAGTGACCTATAATGTGCAGAAACAGTGGCATGTAATGTGCAGAAACAGTGGCATATATGTGCAGAAACAGTGGCATTTTAATGTGATTTTGAGGAACCGAAACAGTGGCATTTTATCTACCAAAACAGTGGCACATCAAACCGAAACAGTGGCACATTTCTTCTTTAAAACAGTGGCCTAATTATACAAAACAGTGGCATATCATTTTAAGCATGATCATGAGACTTTTACTCTACAACTCATGCATACAAAACATCATAAAATGGCTCCATACTTATACTTTAATCATGCTCAACCAAGGATCCAAAGCAACACATATATAAGGAGACATTCAAGCATACATACATGGCTACACAAGGAAAGAGTTCAAAGTTCAAAGCCTACCTCTTGTAGCACTCCCTTCAAAGTCAAGAGTCACACCACCTTCTAGCTTCACTACACACAAGTCCACACTTCCTAAGAGGTTCTATGCGCAACAAGGTGAGGAACAAGGCTAGCACTTGCTTGGTGTAAGGTCACGGTTTGAAGGTGAGGGAAAGAGGGAGTTGGTTTGACAAGGTCTTCTTGCTCCAAGGAGGCTTGTTGGTGTGGCTTAGAGAGTGAGGAGGAGGAGGGGATGTTGGCTGCACTTGCACATGAAGCCAACCCCCTCTCCATGCGCACCTATATAGGGAAAGTGAGGGAAAATTGCTATGATTAACCATCATGAAAAATTCAGATTTCTATGAGAGGATGGGGCTGCACACAAGGCTGAATCAAGCAAGGGTTTGCTTCTAGTTTACTCTACTTACATGCAAGGAGTGAGGGGTGATATGTTCAGCTTTGAGGGCTGTCCAAGGCAGAGAAATTTCTGCACAATTGACCATGATTTGCGCACCTAGAGGAGTGGAAAGGAAGTGTCAAGAGCACATGCAAGAGCTTTGCTAAGTCAACAAGGAAAGCAACTATGTGGCAGCCCAAAAATCTGCACTAAGGCAGCCTTGGTGCGCAATGATGAGAGGAAGAGAGATGCATAATGAGCACTGATTTGTGGCAGCCTAAACACTCATTTTGGAGCTGTCCTAAGTCAGAAAATTTCTGCATAAAAAGCCAACCCATGCGCACAAGGTGAGGTGTGAGGGAGGTTCACTAAGTCCACAAGCAAGAGAGCTTTGTGACAGCCAAGGATTCTGATTTTTGGAGCTGTCCTCTGCGCAAAAATGATGAAAATGCAGTCCCAAAATCTCACTTATGATGCATGTGGAAGGAGGAGGAGGTTTGCCTCATGATGGGCTGCAAAAGCTTGCCAAAAATCTGCACAATGCAGTGTCATGATGGAGGGTGTAAGTGGTTATCCAAGTCAACAAGTTAGGCAGTTTGTGTCATAAGAAAAAATCTGCACCCAAAGCCCCTCCATGTGCGCCTAAAAGGAGAAGTATGCAGCCTAAGATCATGCTCAAAGGTCCATGTGTCTTCCATGCAATGAGGTTTAAATCAAGTGATGCATAGAGAAGGTGAGGTGGTGGTTTAACAAGAGAAAAATGACAGCTTACTAAGTCCTTAATCACCCTTCTTTGTGCGCAAGAAAGAGAGGGAATTATCCTAGCCAAGTGAGAGTTACTTGCTGCACAAGACACCTTGGTTGGACAAGGCTTAGGGAGGATAAGGTTGGACACAACCTTGGGCTGAATAAGCTTGATCCAAGAGCCACCCTTGGGCCATTGGCCACACACACAAAAAGGATCCAATCACACAAGTCCAAAAGCAACAAGTCCATACACACTCAAGCCCACATCCAAACACTAATGCCTTCTAACACACACTCACATTACTCATAAGATTAAATTCACATGTCTACATATGTATCTTCCTATGATTTAATTTAATTAATTACCTTAGTCTTATCCAAGGAATAAAGATCAAACAATTCACAAGCCATTACACATAAACCATACATCCGAATTCTACACATGTTCATATAGCATATAGTACCTAAGTATAATACTAATTATGCGGGATGTTACACAGTTGGTTGTTTTTCCGAATTCCTTCTTCAAACTCTCATAAATGAGAGGAACTGCATCGCAAGCAATATTCTGGATAATGCAATACAATAGTACTTGCGATTCCAACTTGACAGTAGCATCATGGGTTGAAGGAGTCAGATTAGTGATGCTAAAAAGAGACCAAAACCTGGCTTCATCTTGCAACCTTCCCTTACAGAGGGCTCCTTTGGCATGCGTGGGATTTTTCAAAGCTATGGTGTTCAGCACCTCAGGTCTAAACTTTGGGTCATCTTTCTTGCCTACCAGTTCTTAGTACAGACAATTCTTCACCACTTGTAGGGAAAGTACCTTTCTTATAGCTTTCGAGTAGAAAGATACTTTCTTTCCTTGAACCCTCACTTCACAAATCTCATTATCTTTTGATAGCCTCTTCGCATGGTATACAAACTCAGCCACCAAGGAAGGAGAAATGTATCATTCTTAGGTAGCAAACTTACTCCGGTTTAGTGATACCAGGGCAGAAATCACAGGGGTTTTAGCAGAGCTGTTTTATCTCCCAAATGAGTGTATCTTTCAGGATAGAGGGTGATATTTGGTAAACTCCATAATTAATAATTCAAACAACCACCAATCAATTACATCATCCATCACAAATCACCATTCTTACATCCTTGAAAATTTGTCTAAGTGTTGGAACCAAAATCACTTAAATTTTTATTGCATTTCTACTAATTATTTATCCATACGAACAATAAATTCTAAAGAGACATAGCCATAAAACCTCTGCAACCATTCTCACAAACATACACCTCATATTATGTCCAAAATTTCGATCCAAAGAAAATACTAAGTGAAATTGAGAAATATTACCACCAATGGGTTCCTAGGCTTCCAGATATCAATATACTAGCTTCCAAGCAACAAAAACCACCAACAATGGCTACACTAACACCAAGAAACTGCCATCTTCAAGCTCTTGGATCTCCTCACACACTCACTTTCTCAAGAAATTCTTTTAGGGTTTTAATCACCATTAGATTCCGGTTATTTTTTATATTGTAACTTTCTTGATTCAATGTCAAAATAAAAAATTGCAAACCTAAGCTCACCAACCATGGAGGTTTAGGCCAAGCATGCTAAAGGAGGAAGAATATGAGCCAAAATGACTAATTACAAAAATATTCATAGCCTAGCCACTTTATTTGACTTTCCACAAAAGTTACCTGGGGACTCGGGAATCTATGCATAGTAAAAGAGTTCATGAGATGATCTGCCTTTAGAGTCAGTAAATTGAAGATTCCCTATTTCAAAAAAAGCTTACACTAAACTGCAGGGGTTGATACATTTCCTTACCCTAGGTTAATGGGAAGATAACCGAGACGAAGGGAAATACATACGGCAACCAAATACGTGCAATAGGATGATCAAGTCATTAATCTGACTAGCTCTGGGGCAACAAAGCATTGGTAGTGCTCTGTGTTGTCATTAATTGGGGTGTGGGCTTGTTGGGCCCAAGCCCAGTTATGTCAGAGGCTAAGTTGGACCTAATGGGTCACACACTAACACCTTGTAGTCATGATGAACTAGCTTTAAAGGTATTGGACCTAATAATGGTTGATAGCCCAAGAAGCTGTTTGGAAGCCCATCTAAAGGGTATAGGGCGCATGGAGCTTTGTAATGGGCTTGGATAGTCCAAGACATTACTAATTAATTTACTTAGTTAAATTAATTATCAAACATTTAAAATTTGAATTTTGAATTTGAAATTTGAATTTTGAAATTTGAATTTGGAATTTGAATTTTGAAATTTGAATTTTGAATTCGAAATTTGAATTTTGAATTTTGAATTTTGAAATTGGATTTTGAAATTTAAATTTTGAATTTGAAATTTAAATTTTTAATTTGAATTTTAATGTTTGAACATCTGAATTCAAGTGTTTGAATTCGAATTTGAATTGGTTATGAAAAGTTGTTTCATAACAAAAGGATAAGATGAGATCTTGTTGGAATATTCCCTGCATCAAGAAAAGATATTTGATCTTATTCAATGATGAAGTGGTGCGCAAATTTGGATCCAAAGTGAGTGTCATTTTGTCATCTAAATGTACTATACAATTCTGATTTGGTTGGTTAAGAGAATTAGTGAGTTAGTTGATTCAAATTTGAATGCAACTACTCAATGTATCTGGACTCAAAATAGGACTGATTGGGGCGCATGAAATGGTTGGTCATGTGATGACAATTAGGTCAGAATCTTGAAAGGATAATGACCTAATCTTATAAGGATTCAAATGAGAGGTGGTTAGCAATTTTGAATTGCAAATAGATCCTTGATTCCCTCCAACCATGCGCATATTTGGTGAGATTTTCAAGTAAGAAAATATTCTCATTCTATCCTACTAATTAACCTAATGGTGCGCACAAAGGGAGCTAGTTCTTCCTTAGGGTTTTTCACAAAACCGCCAATACTATAGTGTAGTTTCACCTCACTTTCTAAACACTATACCTAGCCTCCACCTTCACCAATTGAGCGCATAGCAAGCCTCACTGTGGTGATCATCTGGTGGCTTGTAAGAAGGTGTTCTTGCATCATTGGCGAACGGTGGTCTGGATCAACATTAGAGGGTTTGAACCCTTCAGACCTGACAATTGATCTCCCTGACTGATCAGGTCAAAACAAGGTAACATCATGCTGTCCTAAAGCATGGATCTCTATGTGTATGTATGTTTCCGCGTGAAAAATTTTGTTTTTCCACCTTACATGCATCGGCTTTCAAAGCTAGTTTACTTTCAAGTCGTTTTAGAGCCCGATCGCTTTACCATCGGCAGGTGATGGTTCCTTGTTTGTGAAAGGAGTTTTTTCACGGTCAAAATCTTTAAAAGGTTAAAGTTTAATTCTGCATATGGATTTTGAATCACGAATCCTTTAAGGTGTTAAAGTTTTTGTTCTTATGAACATGTAAATTCGATTCTATGTTCATAAAACTATATGTATCATGGTTTAGTTTCTTTTTCTTTATGAAAGTTTTAAAAGGAAACACCCTTTTTGAAAGGGTTGATTCGGCCATGAAGGGTACTAAGAGTACCTTGAATGTTTTCTTATTTTTCTCCATGAATTGTGTCATGAGCATTGCATGAAATTTTTGTGACAAAATTTATCATATACTTGCCTATATGATTCGGCTATGAAGTAGTTTATGGCTACATGCATGGTTTAATTTTGTTTTCTTTGAGAAAGAATTAACAAAATTTGAATTATAAATTGTTTTATAAATTCGGCCATCAAGAGAAAATTAAGAATTTGAATCTTGATTTTATTTTGATGTTTAAATGTTTAATATCAAAATATATGTGAAAAATATTATGTGATAATATAATGTTTGTGTTTGCAAGTTTTGATTCTTTCAAGTACAAACAGGAAGGGGATGGTCATGGTGCCCGGATTTAAAATTTAAAATTTAAAATTTAAAATTTAAAATTTAAATTTAATGTGTAATTGCGCTATTTAATTTACAAGTGTAATTTGTAATTTCAATTTTTGTAATTTTGTCCCTCCAAAGATGTTTTGGAGTTTCTTTAATTATGTGTAATTAGATAATTAGGCTAGTGGCGTATAGACGACAAGCGGCCGTTGCTTAAAGAAGCAAAATGGACAAAAGCGCGAGCACCATGACTATCTCAATATAAACTGTTTATATGCATGTATGATTAGAATGTCTAGTATGCATGAAATGGGCAAACCGCGTTTGTATGCTTATTATGTTTGTCCAATAGCGACTAGTGTAAACCGATAGATGTTTGACATAGGTTACGACTAGCATGATAGCTTACAATATACATTTGATGAGACCTAATTAACCCTAAATAAAAGGAACCCTTAAAAGAAATAAATAATTAAGCGTATGATTACCTCCCACCACCAATGCTACTCAAACCTCTTCTACATAGTGGTGCTCCACAACTCAGTTGGGACCCACTGTTTCGTTGAGCTAGAGTAGTGTTAGAAATGTAAGACACTTGGAGTGGTGGTTTAATGCTTAACTAAGACATAAGTTGCAGGCTCAGCCGGACTTATGTGCTTAGGGTAATGGTGCTAGGTTGGTTGCATGAGATGCACCACTAAGTGACAAAATGTTGTCAACCTAATGTTAAGAGAGGGTATGAGATACTGTTGATAAGGATCAACCCATTATTTAAAATAATCTTGCGGTCCCAGACAGAGATTAAAATAAATAATCACACTCTTAATCCCACTAAGGTAAAATCTAAAAGTAGATTAACATTAAGTCAAAAGTAAGGGTCATTGACTTAGATAAAATAGCGGGAGGGACAAGTTATTTAAAGTCTTTAATAATTTGCTTTTAACTACATAACCGTATATTAACTAAAATTATCTTTACATCTTTTTAAGCTTATAGTATGACTAATCCACTGTCACTGCGATCAATACTCGATACGAATAAACTGACCGGTTCAAACTTTATGGACTGGTATCGGAACCTAAGAATTGTTCTTAGGGCTGAAAAGATTGCCTACGTTCTAGATGCTGCATTACCCGTAGCTCCTAGGGAAGGGGAAGAAGGGTTTGCAGAATTTGATTTCGTAACCCACCAACAACACTTGGATGACAATGTGATGGCAGTATGCATCATGTTGGCATCCATGTCGTCTGAACTGCAAAAGCAGCATGAGCATATGGATGCTCCCTCTATTATCATGCATCTTAAAGAGTTGTATGATATTAAAGGCAGGAATGAGAGGTATGAGGCCTTTAGAGAACTGTTCTCTTGTAGGATGTCTGAGAGCATGTCTGTGAGCAGTCACGTTCTTAAGATGATCGGGCTGATTGAGAAGCTAGGAAACCTAGGCTTCATCATGGATGCCGAGCTAAGTAATGACTTAGTCCTCACCTCACTTCCACCTTCCTTCAGTCAATTCATAATGAATTACAATATGCATGGGATGCAAGTGAGCTTGCCTGAATTGTTAAGCATGTTAACAACAGCTGAAGTGTCTATCAAGAAGGATAGGACACAAGCTCTTTTGATTGGTGGGCCCAGCAAGGCCAAGGGAAAGGGTAAGGAGCCTGCAAAAGGTGACTCCCTTAAGCCCAAAGGAAAATCCAAGAAGAAGAAGGGCAAAAAGAAGGGTAAGAAGGCACCTAAGGACAAGGGCGATGCTGAGTGCTTCCATTCTGGCAAGAAAGGCCATTGGAAGAGGAATTCTCCAGACTACCTGAACAAAGTGAAGGACAAGAAGCATGATGATGCTTCTGCCTCAGGTATTTTCATGATTGAGATAAATTATTCTTGTGCTAATCCAACCTTATGGGTATTGGATACCGGATGTGGTTCTTATATCTGCAATATGTTGCAGGTCCTTAGGAGCCCAAGGAGATTGGAAAGAAACGAGGTGGATCTCCGCGTTGGTAATGGAGTAAGGGTTGCTGCTCATTCAGTTGGAGATGCTGACCTTATTTTGCCTACGGGCCTTTTATTGCATTTGAATAATTGTCTTTATGTTCAAAATATCTCTAGAAACATTATTTCAATTTCTTGTTTAGAACAAGATGGTTATACTTTTAGTATTAGGAATGGTACATTTTCTATCATTTTGAATGATATGGTTTATGGTACTGCTTCTTTAATAAATGGATTGTATGTGTTGGAAATGGGAACTGAAGTGCTCAATATAGATGTGAAACGACCTAGGACGAATAATCAATCTTATCTTTGGCACTGTAGACTAGGGCACATAAATGAAACAAGATTGTCTAGGATGCATAGAGATGGATACCTGGACTCCAAGGATTTGGAATCCTATGGACAGTGTGAATCTTGTCTAGCTGGGAAAATGATTCGACAAAAGGCCAAAGGGCTTGAGAGTCATAGGGCTAGTGAGTTATTAGAACTCATTCATACTGATGTATGTGGCCCGATGTCTATTGAGGCTAGAGGTGGATATTCCTATTTCATTACCTTTATAGATGACAAATCAAGATTTGGGTATGTATACCTAATGAGATATAAATCTGAAGCTTTTGAAAAGTTCAAAGAGTTTAGGAATGAAGTGGAGAAACAACGTGGCAAGATGATTAAGACATTACGATCAGATCGTGGTGGTGAATATTTGAGCCACGAGTTTCAGGATTATCTGAGAGAAAATGGAATTCTCTCACAACTTACCGCTCCTTACACACCACACCAAAATGGTGTCTATGAAAGGAGAAACAAGACCTTGTTAGACATGGTTAGATCTATGATGAGTGAGACTCAACTTCCAAAATCATTTTGGGGATATGCCTTAGACACAGCGACATACCTTCTAAATAGGGTACCGTCTAAATCTGTTCAGACCACACCATATGAGATATGGAGTGGTAAGACCCAACCTGAGTTATCTCAGGGTATGGGGATCGCCAGCTTTTGTCAAAGCGTTGACATCAGACAAGCTTAGTGCTAAGAGTACTAAATATCTATTTGTGGGGTATCCTAAAGGTACTAAGGGATACTACTTCTACTCCATGGAAGAACACAAAGTGTTTGTGTCAAAGAATGTTGAGTTCCTTGAGAAGGATTTGATCTCTCAAGGAGGCAGTGGGAGTAAGATTGATCTTGAAGAAGTGCAAGATCCACAAGAACAGATTGAGGAACCCGAGTCTGCTCCGCAGGCGACGTTCTCCAATGGAGAAGTAAACACACAACTCCGTAGATCTACGAGGGTCATCCATCCACCTGAGAGGTATGGGTTTGTGATTGAGAATCAGCAAACTGTCGAGGATGATGAAACAAGTAACTACGAGGAGGCGGTCAAGGATGTTGACTCCTCTAGATGGCTTGAAGCCATGAAATCTGAAATGGATTCAATGTATCAAAACAAGGTATTGAACTTGGTTCCTAAACCGCAAGGAATAGTTCCTATCGGTAATAAATGGGTCTTTAAAAGAAAGACTGATGCAGATGGAAACGTTCAGACCTACAAAGCAAGGTTGGTGGCGAAAGGGTATCGTCAAAGACAAGGACTTGACTATGATGAAACTTTCTCACCAGTTGCCATGATCAAATCTATTAGGATCATACTTGCAATAGCAGCATACCACGACTATGAAATTTGGCAAATGGATGTCAAGACCGCCTTCTTGAAGGAGGAAGTGTACATGACACAACCTGAAGGCTTTGAAATCAAAGATTAAGAGCATATGGTATGCAAACTACAAAGGTCAATATATGGGCTAAAGCAAGCATCAAGGAGTTGGAATATACGTTTTGATGAAGTCGTTAAGAGTAACGGTTTTATCAAGAACGAGAATGAACCTTATGTTTACAGGAAGGTTAGTGGGAGTAAAGTCGTCTTTCTAGTACTTTATGTATATGACATATTGCTAATAGGAAATGACATCCCCACATTAAAAATAACGAAAGAGTGGCTTTCAGAAAACTTCACCATGAAGGATTTGGGAGAGGCAGCCTTATAATTGGTATAAAGATCTATAGAGATAGATCCAAGAGGTTGCTGGGTTTATCTTAATCCACGTATGTTGACAAGATGCTAAAGAGGTTTAGCATGGAAGGGTCGAAAAGGGGTTTTCTTCCTGTCAGTCATGGGGTACACCTATCAAGGGCTATCTATCCTAAGTCACAGCCTGAGAAGGATCGCATGAGTGGAATTTCATACGCTTCGGCTATTGGATCCATCATGTATGCCATGATATGTATGAGACCAGATGTCTCATATGCTTTGAGCATTACGAGCAGATACCAGTCAGACCCTGGAGAGGGTCACGGAATACTTAAGAAGGACTAAGGATGTGTTTCTGGTCTATGGTGGGGTTAATGAGTTAACAGTGAAAGGGTTCACTGATGCCAGCTTTCAGAGTGACAAGGATGACTGCAAGTCACAGTCAGGATTCATATTCACCTTAAATGGTGGGGCAGTGTCTTGGAAGAGTTCCAAGCAAGAGACAACAGCAGATTCAACGACAGAAGCTGAATACATAGCTACTTCAGAAGCGGCTAAGGAGGCCGTGTGGATCAAGAAGTTCATAAATGAACTAAGGGTGATTCCAAGCGTGGATGAGCCCATACAGTTGCTTTGCGACAACACAAGAGCCATTGCGCAGCCAAAGGAACCTAGGTCTCCTCAAAGATCTAAAAACGTGCTCCGCAGATATCCTCTGATTAGAGAAATCATTGATTGGAATGATGTAAAAACGGATTATGTAACAGACCGTTACGTACTGGTATTGTTAACATTGATTATGATATTAAGCGCAGTTACAATCACAGTAATTGGGTTAATTAAATTACGGGCAACTTTTTTTCTTTTATCTTATTCCTTTTCATAACAATAATCTTTTCCGTAATCAATTAAAACAACACTATAATTGTAAATGCAATTCGCGGAAGCATTCAGTTTACTAACATCACTACTCTTTCTTTTATTTCAACTCATTTAAACTCATCAAATTACTTTCATATCTTACCATGTTCTAGCCCTTTACATAAGCTACGCGTGTTTTCAAACCACGTACCATTTGGAGTTCTACCCACCAAGTTAAGCCCCTTTCTTTTAGTCTAGAAAAACTTGAATTTTCAAAAATTGCACTGTGGTAATCGATTACCAGTGGGTGGTAATCGATTACCACCTGTCAAAAATGAGGCAGTAGCTAAAATTTTGCCTCCTCTGTTCTGGTAATCGATTACCAATCTTGGGTAATCGATTACCTCACATGGTAATCGATTACCAAGCCTCAGTAATCGATTACCAGTGAAGACAGTAGCATTTTTTTCGTCCCTTGCTGCATGGTAATCGATTACCATGCTTGGGTAATCGATTACTATGCAGTAAAAGTGACAGATTACAGCATTTTCAGCCCAAAAAGAGAGTGGTGTAATCCATCCCTAACACCTTAGTACTCCACACAACACTTAAACATACTCTAATGTAGGCTCTAGGCCCCTCCAACATGCATTTTCATACAAGAATACCTTCATTACATAATTCTTGAGTTTATGGCCATTTTACAACAATAATGAACCATTTACAACATCATATATCAAGGCCTCAAATACAAAAAATGTGGCAATGGACAAGTCCCATGCTCACTCAAGTTATACAATAGATTCTAAAGGCATACATATACACCAAATTTAAAGAATTTAACATGTAGTCATGAACATACAAAGGCATGGCATTTTCAACATGCACAAGTTCATGATCTAATTCCAAAGCATTAAACATATGCGAGGTGTGTCCCAATCCAATACTCATCACATGGTGCCTCCAATATGCACGTCATGCTCCACTCTTCCAGGCTCAACCTAACCTGAAATGATGCCCCAAACACGGGGTGAGATATATAAATATATCTCAGTAAACCAAGGGCCCTGGAGGCTTCTCCACCCCATGGCTCACTCAATGTGCAACAATGACATTAATGTAAAATGCATGACATACAATATCACCCACCAACTGGAGACAAATCGAGAACATCCACAATTGGATTACGTTCAAGGACTCCATCATATAACTCCCGAGACAATCCTGGCGCCTCTCCCATGGTTGAGAAGACTCCATGGCAAACCCAACCGGAACTCCTCATGAGCCCTATCCGGCGGATGTCCCACGTTTGGCTCATCCTGGTGTCGCTCCCAGAGTCGACCCCACGGCATACCCAACCGGCATTCCAACACGGAATGAAACCAGCGGATGTCCAAACCCAACACACGTCAACTGGCCAGTGACCAAACGATTTCACACATATCATGCAATAAAGCATGACCACACATAATCACACAATGTCCAATGACACAAAATCCAACCACAACCATCCACTAGGTGTGGTGGAGCACACAAGGGACTAAACCCCAGTTCCAAAGGTTACCTCAACACCGAGCCAATGCTCCATACGTAAGCTCCAAGCTTAATCCGCTTCCAAAGCGTCCAAGAGAGGCAACCTAAATGATCAACAATATGATCATCAAAACCATTTCCAAATCAATCATTTAATCTCAAAGTAATCATTCATTTTACATTCTTCCAATTCCACAACAATATACTAACCTACCATCCAATTAAACACCAATTCATATCATACAATCTCAACTACACAACTTTTACATCATTTTTCCTCCAAACCCCTCTATGGTTCGAATTCTTCAAGGGATGGTTCTACAAGGTTTTCAATTCCATTTTAACAATCATACTAATCATATAATCATATTATCAACCTATACCAATGGTCCATCATTCAATTATTCAATTACACCACATACCAATTTCATGAAATTTCCACAAATTTTCCTAAGTTAAAATCTAACTTTTTCACCAAAATTTATCATAGCATTTCTAGCTTACAAGCATCATTCTAAGGCATTTTCATCTAATAGCATTTTTCCATTTGGGCTCTCTATCATCACACATCTAAGATTAAAGATTTAGAGTTCATATTTCTAGATCTACAAAATCCACCACAAAGATACCACAAATATACTCACCATCTAGTGTATGCACACCACCAAGGCTTCACCAATCCAAAGAAGGTCCAAAAACTTCAAAAACTCCAAGAACCTCAATGGTTCGAATCTATCCCTGCTCCAAAACGCACAAAGGAGGTGGTTTCATGGCTTGAGAGTACCACCAATGGCTTTAGAAGGTTGTTTACAATAGATTTCAACACCAAAACCAAGTGATTTGGTGGAGAAATGAAGAAATGGTGAGGAAGAGATGAATGGCCCTTGTTCTTTGCAAATGGAGGAGGCTCACGGTGGAGAAGAAGAGAAAGGAGAGAGAGAGCGTGAGGGTGAGGGGAAAAAGTGAGGGAACTTAAGTGGATTTTGATCCAACGGGTCCCACACGCGATTTAACTTTCATCCCGATAAAAATTCTGATCATAAATTCTTAATCTACTTATTTTTCCAGTCCATGACATATTTTTATTTCCCCAAAATATTGATAAAAATTTCACACTTATCGGTACACTCATACCGCAGTATTTAACACTTAAAAATCACTATTCATCAATTTTTCCCAAATTTGCCTATTCACTCAATTTTCCGCCCTGATTCCATTTCCAGCATTATTTTTATCATTTGAGATCCCTAACTCCATTTTTCATGCCTCGGTTTACACGGCTGGTCAATTACCATTTTGCCCTTTTTTGCCCATTTTGGCCATAATTCTCGGATTTTCACTAATCCATCAATTTTAATTTCTCAATTTATCAATTAAATTCACATTTGAATTTACGAGGTGTTATATTCACCCCACCTTTTAGGAATTTTGTCCGCAAAATCAACTATGCACATATGCTAACTCAGGATACAACCGGAGAATCTCAGTCTCCCGTCCCCAAGTAGCTTCATCAAGTGTGCGGACACCAAGATAAATATTTACATTTCTATCTTTTGGCTTTTCAGCCACATTTCACAATGGCCTTGCATTTCAAAGGCCCAAAGAGAGACTTCAAGTCCTCCCCGATTTCAATCTCAACCGGTGACACCACATGTGAACAACCGGAGCGCACCACGCAATTGTGCACTTTCTCTGCTTTACCAAGCCAATTGCTTTTCATATGTCAGACTACCTAGCACATATGGCCCCTAATTTCTCTTGGCAGGTTTTTCCTACCTAATTAATGCTTCAATAAGTATACCCATAGGGTCATATCACGATTTGTTCAATCTGTGCCACACAGGCAACTATTACTATCTGACACATTACAGCCACAATTTCCTTATCTAAATTTTTTTTTCTACGGAGTATGTACTCTTGTCATCAATTTTTCCATATTTCTTATTCCACATTAAACACTATTATGGAATCTCACAGCCCCTCAGTGCAATTCACCGAGTAATCATCTAGCTCACGCTCACTATACTTTTATTTTCTGAGGGAATCATCCCCATTTTTGGCACTTAGCCACAACTCGTATATACACAGTTTTCTTTTCTCATGTTCTTAACCTACAACGTGCAATTTTACCTCAGCACTTTATCTTTAACAAGCACCATCTCTGTGCTCAACTTCCGAATCCAACCCTACAGGTTTGCCAACTTTCGCCCAAACACAACGGCGAATCACTTCCTCAAGACATTTAACTGGTACCCAATGGACCACACATTTCACTTTCTATACATTACATCGGCCATTTCAAAGCCTTCAATCACGAATCCACTCATGGATTTCCATATACTAGATCACACTTACAATTTCAACTAATCATCTCAAAACTTGACACATAGTTCATTATTGATTTCTCACATTAAAGGCAACATGCCCAAGATTTCCACTAACAACTTTCTTCAATTACCGTTCTATACTCATTCTATCAATTCCACATGTGTTTCATTCCATACACATCACCTTCATCATCATTTCATTCCACCAGTATGTATCATTCCAAGGTCACATATCATCTCTCTTTCTCATACCTGTCCCATCACATAGGGATTTTCAACGCCTATTCATCATGCCACA